>MJUU01069156.1:0-16208 GCA_002080025.1 Modiolus philippinarum
CATACCATAATACGACCGCAAAATTTTTGCGGTCGTATAAAAACTGATGCAGATATCAAAAATCTGACATGGGGTAAAATTGTTCAGAATGTCGAGATCTATCTGCTCTGCAATTTTGAAGAAAATTGGAAAACTCGTCTGAGAGTTATAGCCCTTTTTCCGTATATTTTTCAAAATTTGTGCATTTTTTATTTTTTATTTCAAAAACTGTAACAGATAGAGGTGAAGTGTAAATTAAAAAAATGTTCAGCATATCAAGATCTACATACTCTGAAATTTTGAAGAAAATCCAAAGGCCTGTGTATGATTTATTGGCCGTTTTTCACCTTTTTTCTTTTTTTTTTCAAATGCCATATGGTTATGGGTTATTTCCCTTTAAATTCTGTGTTCAAATCTTCTTTAGTTAACTTTTTTCTTTTAAACTTTAGAGAAATTCCCTACTATCACTTCATTAAAAAAATTATTTCTTCCATAATTTAGAGCAAAAACAGTGTTTTTGTGCAAATTTCTGCAATTTTTTGCAAAAATACTTTCTTAATCTTTACCTTATTTGATGTTATAATGATTTGCCTATATAAACATATTGTGTATATTACCGGAAGGTTAGTAGTGAATCACTAAGAATTCTGTTGACATGTATGTTGAAGTAGATTATCAGTTTCATAGACTGCTTTTTATTAAAAATATTTGTAAATAAAGCCTTTAGTGAGCAGTTGATGAAATTAACCTGAAATTAACTTAACATGAATGGATTTGAACGGAACTTGGCATTTATGATGCTTTTGGGGTGCTGGCTACAATATATATATGTATTGTGACTTTTATGCCTAAATGTCATCCAACATGGCCATCTGCAGGGAACTTAATTTATTACTCGACTGTATGGAAAGAGCATACAAAGAATTTTTTATCTGAAACAACTTGGCTAGTCACATTAATGTATCTTAGATGGTCCCCTTCAAAACAGATGTCCTTCAAGTCTGCACCTTATGCAAATTGGCTACCAATGGGAAACAAAGTTAAATATAGGAGTACATTCAAAGATCTTCTTCTTTAAAACCATTTGGCCAGATGGAAATAAACTTTGGCACAATACTTAATTTTCTTTAAAATTGTGTCCTGCAGATCCATCCCTTATCCAAGATGGCATGCAATAGGGAAAATAGTTTAATTAAAGTTGGATCATATAATATAAATGTTTAGTTACATAGTTTGAAAATGAGACCCTTTAACATATAAGTTGATTTGATCAAGTTATGTATTGGCCATGGTCCAGGTGAGCGATACAGGCTCTTGAGAGCCTCTTGTTTGTTGTTTTGGTTTGGAACGAAGTGAAAAGTTTTTGTAAATGACCTTCCATACATCATTCCTGTAAATATGGGTTAAATTGGCTGCAGTGGTTTGAAATGAGATGATAAAAATGTGAAAAGCTAAAAGATTGGTGAACAGACAATGGATGCCAAGTGATGGCACCTGAAGAGTTGCAGGACTATCAAAGGCACATCTGCCAATGAAATATAATTGCTCTTCTTGATATTTTAAATCAGATCAGAACTTTTAAGTGCAAACTTTAACCTGAGTCAATAATTCATGAAATATATGTCATGATTAGGCCATACAAAGTTAATTAATTCAGTGATTTTTCTAGCGCTCGTCACATTCGTATTTTACGAAACAGTTTTCAAATTGACGAAAGTTTTCTGAACCACTTTCGTCACTTAAAATTTGTCATTGTAAATTTTTTCTCCTTACGATATTAAGATATTATATTCAGTATCATATTTATGACAAGTTTACAACCCCAAGCCAATTAATTAATTACAAAGATGGTTTTGTTACAGAAAAATTGCTAATCCGATAATCATACTGTACATGTAGTAGTCAAATCACCAATCCGGTACAATCATTAAATATAATTTAATTACCAGAAAGCCATGAAATTATAATATTTCAAATCATTTAAAGTAAAAGTTTTAATTTCAGCAGAATAGTATTTTGCCGGTTCTACTTTCGTTTCTATCCACAACATTCCGATTGCGCATGTGCATATATAAACAGCTTACAAGGTACAAATAAATTACTCCCAATATATATAAGACCAATGTTTTTTTAAGTTTGTTTCAGTCCCAATTTAAATTAAATTAATTTCCAACAAATTCTGTTGCTTTATGCAGACTTTCCAATTTTATTTTGATAGAAATACTAGTACATAGTCGTTGCCGACTTTGTTCAAAATTACAACTTCTTTGTGATTTCCTCTCAACTTGCAGAGAATTCAAACTAAATTTTGACGTAAAACATAGTCTCTGATGATAAACATGAAATTTTATTCCAAAGAATTGCTTGCATAAGCTCAACACCAAAGCAGAAGACTGTAAATCATACGTTGCTATGATACACAGCATATGACAAGAACATCAAGGAAAAGGGGGAGGGGATACTTGTATTTGTTTTCACCTGTAAAAAAATTACTACAATTGAATTTATATTCCCAATTAATTTCATTATCAAAAGTTGATGTTCAAATAAAAACTAATTATTAGAAGGAGCTCAAAGATCTCAAAAGTTACATTATCTGAAATGTTCCTATAATATACATACATTTTTATATATCTTTTGTACTATTTAAGTCTTTATCTTTAAAACAAAGAGCTTTGAAGAATGACTGTCGTGCTCCGCAAAAGTGACTAAAGCTTTCAAAATCCTAGAATAAACCCTGATTAATTGGTTCTCAGGTCATTTTTCATTGAAACTGATGAGGGAGGGAGGTGATTTTTTTAATCTTTTTATTTGCCCCCCCCCCTCCAAAAAAAATAGATGAGGCAGCTTTTTACATTGTAGAAGCCTCCAAAAATGTAGTGAGGGGGGTGATTTTTAGTTGGCCTCAACGAAGTTGATGGGGACTATTGGAGTACCCTTGGCCTCTGTACAGGTCTAGGGTCATCAAACTTTGCATATAGATGCATCTTAGGCTATCCCACAGCCTCCAAGAAAATTAGGTCTCTTTGACCTACATTTTCCACTTGAGTGACTAACATTCAAGCTTTTGTCAGAGTTCAGATCTTAGTCTCAGTACATGGTAAGATCATCTAATTTTTGTATGCATGCATCAGTGATGGTAGGTCATCCACATGACAAAATTGGGTTGCTGGGTCCATGTGCCATTACAAGGTGAACTTTGTAATAGTTGATTACCTATGTTTCATTTATATTTTATTGAAATGGCAAAAATTGGGGTCAATGAGGGGCTTTTTTCAAGCCTCCATCTAGATTAGGGAGAGCCTGAGAACCAATAAATTAATTTTTCATGGCCTTAACAAATCCTCAGGACTATGCAAACCAAATCTATTGACAAAATATCATTATACTACCTGCTTTAGTATCTTGGATCAAGACATGAACAAAATCTTAAACCAGAGTCACTGGTACATTAAATATAATTCACAAGGAACATTTACCAACAAATTATCATTCTTTTAACAGCTCTAGTACAATGTATCTAAGATCAAACTTTAACAGAGTCGCTCATACATAACATATTATATAAAATATACTTTATATAATTCAAGAAGACCTAACTTCATCAGAAACATTGTGACTATCCAAGGTGCAACGTGTCACTTGTATATCAGATCTAAACTTACCAAGAGTCAAGGTGAACTTATTTTTATCAGAAAAACAAACAAAATATTATTCCACTACATGCTCAAAGATCTAAGAGCTTGACTTTAACCCAAGTCACTCAAGCATGAAATAAAGGTCAAAGTGACCCAATTTTTACCTGGAACTACTGACAAAATGACATTACTGTAATTCTTTAGTATCTCAACAAGACTGTAACAGAGTCATTATGCATGCATGAAATGTATGTAAAGGTGATCAAACTTTTATACCAATGTTAAGTACTATCCAGAATGCAGTCCATATATGACTTGTGCTTCAAAAGAAACTTAGACTGAACTTTGTGGGAGACAAGCAAACAGGAAAAAAGCTTAATACCCTTCCCAACTCCATTGAGTCTTTATTTGGAATATATATATATATATATATATATATATATATACAACACAAGACAAGTACTATGTATTCTTGAAATAAACAAATAGATGATTCTGATCTTTTATTGCCTTTTATAAAATAACAGTGGTCATTTAATTTTAATATCTTATAGCCTTCAATAATTACAAATGTTGACATAAGTTTGTCCTGCCTTAATATGCACCTTATATGGACATATAGTCATTGGGTACAGCAAAATACAGTAAAGCTACATGTATGTTATACAAGTTCATGTCCACAGAGCATGAAATTCTGATGTACTTGTATTATTCTGAGTAAAAATGATCTTCTCCTTCATTATAAGTTTAAATGGGGCTACTAGTGGATTGTGTTTAATTAAATACATCTTAACCATTGCAATGGATGCAGGTACGTGTATATTAAACTAATGTTTTCTGAAAAGCATACCCTATAATTTCAATCTGGGGCAAAGTTTTAAACAAAAATATGAAAGTGAAAGTAGTTAAATGTAAACAAAAGACATTACATTTATTAAGTAAATATACTTCAGTGTGTCTTACGGAATAAGTAAAATTATTTATAGGCATAATAATATCACAGAAAAATTTATATGTAATATGGCATGCTTATTAATATATCAACAAGAGTGGACCCTAATAGATGTCTAGCCCATCCCTGCTTGTCGCTAAAACAGTCATGTACTACTCAAGAGCAACCTACAAGCCAAATATTATTAACATTCCACTTACAGTAATTAAGAAACTATTATAATCAGAAACACTCAACTTTGTTCACTAGACCATGAAATTGAGGTCAAGGTCAAAAGCCATATGGCAGACTGACATGTACTAACCAAAACCAAGCTATATTCCAAATATCATTGACCTATGGCTTGTAGTTATTGAGAAACAGACTTAAGCAAAAAAAACTGTAGTTTTGGTGCATGTTTGTTAAAGGCAGGTTTCCAGTTAAATTGAGGGGGGGGTAGATTATATAGAATCTATCTTTTCAAGTCGTTTGTTATCAAAATTATACTGTTGAAAGGGTAGAACTTTTAAATTTTGAGCAGAGCTTCAGCTTTGCTAAACAAACAGGAGATTCTTTTTTTAATAAAATATTTTGGAGGAATTTATTTCTGTGTAAAAACAGCCAGCTCACATACAGACTGAATTAAGTCCACAAATGCTTAAAAATAAGTCTGTAACACATAAATAAAATTCTGATTATAATACTTTTATGACTTGTAATTCCAATTGATAAATTAAGACCAGAGTTGTTTATGTGTTTGACACCACTTTATACTGTACTATATTACCCTGGAGATATCATTATAATGAAAAAAATCAACCATGACATTGAGCAATAAAATTGGTTGTTACAAAACAATTATAATTCTTACTGTGTTTTCCTACAATTATTGGTATTATATACTTTCAAAATTGTAATTATATTTCATGCATATTCAGCAGAATTCTGTCAATTTAATAGGTGAATATGGATCAAGTGGCATTACAATGTGAAGTTGAAATTCCCATGAAACACATTTGACACATGACCACTTGGCAGATGAATTTGTAAAAATAAAATCCAAATGTGCATGATGTACTTTCCTTTTAATAAATTTGTTTTTTATATTTCGGTTTAAAATGTAATTATAAGAACTGAATGCATTATTTTGAAGTTTCGTAGGGATTATGAAAGTATTGACCAGGAGCACATTTTCAACATGAATATCTTCCACCCTTAATTAAAAATGTGCTTTGGTCTACACTTTCATCCCTCAATAAAACTTCAAAATAATGCATTCAATTCTTCAATCATTTTTTTCATAACATTTATTTACCATGGTTATATCTAGATATTGTTTATACACATGTAATACAATAATTAAAAATAAAATAAACTTTGGAAAATCAACAATAAAAAGATGTTCATACCATTACCAACAGGAGGATAAAAAAATGATAATGTATGATTTATTATTGCTGTCTACAAATATTATGTGACTTATTAATCAAACTTAATGCAAATTACTTTATACCATTCCTGGCATATATCACACTGTATCTATGAATGAATCAGTCACATTTCACATCAATAAACATCATCAGTAGAACATGCAATACTCATATTTAAAATTCCAAAACACCAAATGATTTGAATGTTCGAGATATATTTTGATTTACATGCAGGTTTAAATTTGTAAAAATATGGTCCAAAGCACCAAAGGAATAACATCAAAGATATACTAAATGAAATTGAATTTTTTAATAATTTACCCAAAACACCAAATGATTGCATTCAAAGCTTAAGTTATATCCAAATTTTAAATAATTGTTTTTTCTTTAATTCATGGTTATTTAACCAAAAACATCATAAAAAAATTTCACACGAATATGACAATATGACATTCTCAGTTTACTTTTAAATGTGCCGTTAGAAGTATGTATATCTTGATTACATCAACACCACCCAACATTTTCTCTTCATCATTCTATAATCAGTTCTTCCTCTCTCCCATGGCACGAAGGATATGAAGGAAGAGGTTGAGGATATCCAGGTAGAGGTTTACAGAAGCCACAATATATTCCTCTGGACTCAGTTTGTGCATCAACATGTGGGTGTCAAATATGATGAAAAGTGAGAACACAAAAGCACCACCAATACCAATAGCCTTGTCCATCATTTCTGATGGGAAAAATATCTGAAAAATAATCAAACCAATTGAAGAATGTGTATAGCTTTTTTTATTGTTAGCATATGTATATTTCATTTAAAATGAGTTAGATTTTTATTCTATATAATTCAGATTACCAACAGCTGACTTGCTTTTTGGCTTTTAATAAGAGCTGTACTGGTTTTACTCATTATTTAACTTGAAACAGTATGCATTTTACTCACATTTAAGGCCTTAACTGTTTTACTTACTTAAGGCTTATGGAATTTGCTAACTATAGAATGTTGTACACGTTTAACTCTTATTGAACTCTGTTCGAGTTCCACTCACTATTGAAGGTTGTATTGATGAACTCGATTATTTAAGTCTGTAGGGGCACTGACTCCAAACTCACATTTAATATTGTTTTAATTATAGTCTCATTATCTACGCAACACAGAGTCAGATCTTCAATCGAATTCAAAGAAGCCAATTATTTGGGTATTACTTCAATTAATTTGCACATTGTTCAATTGCTTAGCTATGGGACAACATGCACATTTATTTAGCGTTTGCTTCATGAAACTGTAACGAGGTCCAAAAAGACCAGAAACGTGATTCCAACTTGGTAATCCATTCCTCCATTAGAAACTGAGAAAGTTGTGGAAGAACAAACAAAGTCAATACAGTATAGTCCCAGCAGATTTAACCAGGAGTTCAATAAAATGTATAAAATTAATTTCATCATTTCTTCTTCAAATATTGTTTCTAAATAGCTTTCTTATACACTGACTTGTTCAGTCACAAATTCACAGATATTGGAATCAGGTTTGCCACTTTTTTGATGTTTCAAAATTTAAGGATTTACCCAGGACTTTTTAAGGACATTCTTATCATTTTCAAGGACATTTGTAGTCAACAAATTTCTAGGCTGCAAAAATTATTTTCCAGAATTTGTTTACATGCCCTCCTATCTATATTAATCTCATCAAATTCCGAGTTTTTTCAAGGGTATTTCCAGATACTTTATATTTCAAGGTTTTTCCACGCCATTGAAGTTCAAAATGAAATTCAAAGGTGTTTCCCGTTTTCCAGGATGCATGGAAACCCTGTGGAATAGATTGTATACATGTATTTTGAATATCACTTTTATAGAAACAAGATTGCTATGGGTAGCTATGTCCCCCAACACTGCAGTCAAGTCGATAAAGTCCCATAACTCATGTAAAATTTTGCGAATCAAAATGGCAGCAGGATATGATCAACTGCATTAGGTGGCAAACAGCCAAGCAAAATTTCAGCAAAATCCCTTAATTGGATTTTGAGGAGATGTGTACACAGTCTTCCTATGTTGTAGTATGCATTAAGTCGATGAAGTCCCATAACTCCCGTAAAATTTGTCGACTCAAAATGGCGGCATAACATGATCAAGTACATATGGTGACAAATGTTCAAACAAAATTTCTGCATAATCCATTCAGTGGTTTCCGAGGAGTTGCGCCCACAAAGTGTTCCTAAGCTGTAGCATGCATTAAGTTGATAAAGTCCCATAACTCCTGTAAAATATGTCAAATCAAAATGGCTATGCGATATGATCTAGTACTAATGGTGACTAACATTCCTGTACAATTTGAATGAATACTGACCAGCGGTTTCTAAGGAGTAGCGTACACAAGATTTGCCATTGCATAACAATGGGGAAATAATCAAAGTCCCATAACTCCCACTAAATTTGAGGAATCAAAATGGCAATGCGATATGATCTAGTACTAATGGTGACTAACAACCTGTAAAATTTGAATGAATTCTGACCAGCGGTTTCTATGGAGTTGCGCCCACAAAAAACGTGACACACAGATGCACGGACACACGGACGCAGACCATTTCTATGTCCCTCTGTCGCGTTGCGGCGGGGGACAAAAAAGAAGGGAAACAGGGAATTTGTCAAAGGGGAGTAATAACAACTCAAAGCCACCTAAGATCTTCAATGAACTGTGAGGAAACCCCACACACAACGGCAGGTCGGAGTCGGCCCCTAAATAAAGAGTAATCAAGTTCGGCGAAATAAACCCCATCCTAGGCTCCTATAGACATAAAGTAAACTACGGTAAGTAGAAAACAGACAAGACACACAAAGGCTTAATAAATTTCCTGACTTAGGACAGGTGCAAACCTGCTGCATCAGGGTTAAACTAGTTTTATTGGACCCAAACCTTTCCCCTATAGCCAATGTGATAAATAATAAAACAATCGTAACAACAGTAAAATTCAGTTAGCAACAAGACTGAGTAAATTGTGAAAAATGAAACTGAAAGAACTAAATATATGGACATAAACATGAAATCATAAAAGACTACTATCAGTTAACTGAAATATATTTAAGTCTTATTGAATATCACTATTATGTATTTAAGTCTTACTTGTAGAAGTCCAGCAATAATGAGAATCCATAATGCAGCAAATAACCTACAAGACAAGAAATGTTAATAAATTACTGCTTCAAACAGTCTTCTTATTTATTTATTATTAACATTAATATAAATTTATTAATGACTGGTCATTTTATGTTGTGTTTGATTCATATTCATTAAAAAGATAATAAAGATATATTTATGGATCAATAATACCCCACATCAGCAGCTAAGGAGAAATCTTCAACATTACATACAAAGGGTAATTTATTTGACTCATAGAATTAATTATGCATTTAAAGACACACAGGTCTTAATATAAGGAATTAGGTCATGTTCATAAGGTTAAACATTCTGTAACCAATGAAAAGGTCTGAAAAAAACAAAGAATCACTTGTAAAATATGAAAACCTTATTACATACCATATGAAAGGTAAATATGTTTAAAGTTTTTGACAGACAGAGTGTTTTCAAGTATTTTGAAGTAAAACACTTTTTCTTTGATTTTTTTAGTTTTTAAAATAAATGACATATAGTGCTTATTTCTGCCATCTCGGCAAATTTCCAATCTAAAACTTGTCTAAGAGGTCTAATGATACGTTTTGACAACATATGTAATTATGTATGAAGACTTCACTCAGCTTAAGCTTTCTGTAATATGTATGTTTCCATTTTCTAGCTTTAGGCAAGAGGGAGAAAAATCACATGAATTTGTTATTTATGGCGGATTTCCTGAATCATTAACATATTTTATTTGCAATTCTTCAATGAACATACCAATATTCTCTTGTAACACCTATAACAACACCTTCTAAACTCCTGTCTTTTGTTTGCTCGTCAAGCAATCAAGCTTCTATAGAATTCTATTGTATACCAATTTGTACTACCTGAAGGGGTTTACTTTGATACTCCAGTAATGACAGATTGGTATACAGTAGAATTCTGTAGAAGCTTGATTGCTTGACAAGCAGACAAAAGACAGAAGGAGTTGTCATAGGTGTTACTTGAGGAACATTGGTCTGTTCATTGAAGAAATGCAAATAAAGTATGTTAATGATTCAGGAATTCCGCCATAATTAGGTTCGAGTGGGATAATTTCTTGGGGCTCTTGATTTGAGATTTAGGTAACCTGTCAACAGGGTTTGTGAAGTTATTGCCATTTCCTCAGAAATTATAGGAGCTGTGCAAACAAAAATATTTGTCAAGCAGAATCAAAAAACACAAACCCCTAAATTCTAGGCACTTCCTAAAACCAATATTTTGGCACCTTTGGACCCTTATAGGTAGGAATTGGTAAGGTCTATGTCAAATTTGTTAACACACAAACAGAAAGCATATTTCAAGAAGAATTCAGGGACACAATCCCCTTTCAAATCTTATGAAAAATAAAAATTTAAGGTCCTTCGTAATAAAAGATTTTGGCCCTTACAGCTCTAAAGTGGTAATGGGTAGATATCAAAAATCTGATACTGCAATATAAATTTTCATAAGGAATCTATTTACAAAAATAAATCAATATGGGGCCATAAACAACAAAAAATGCATGGGTATTCCACGGAACACATGTGACGCCTGCACTATATACATTTAAGAATTCTTGTGTTCAAAATAGAACTACAAAGTCCAAGTTGCACATCTAAATTATATACTGAAGCATGCATTACTCCAAGTTTGATAGAAAAATACAAGGCCATTTATTAGGAGCTGAGGATAATGGAGGCATATCCTTCGACTCCAATAAACTAAAATGACAAAGTCCAAAAACAGCCTAAAATCTGGGAAAAACAAAATTAAAGAAAAACAAAATACATGGTGCACATCTTCAATATATACTGAAGCATTCCTGCTAGTTTGGTGGAAAAGTGACAAACAGTTTAGGAGGAGTTGCGGATAATGGAGATGTACCCTCAGGACTCCAGTAAGCTAAAATGGCAAAGTAAAAAAAAACAGCGTAAAATCTGTAAAAAACAAAATAAAAGAAAAACAAAATGCATTGTGCACATCTTCAACATATACTGAAGCATTCCTGCAAGTTTGGTTGAAAAGTGCTAAGCGGTTTAGGAGGAGTTATGGATAATGGAGACGTACCCTCAAGACTCCAGTAAGCTAAAATGACAAAGTCCAAAAACAGCATAAAATCTGTAAAAAACATAATTAAAGAAAACAAAACGCATGGTGCACATCTTCAACATATACTGAAGCATTCCTGCAAGTTTGGTTGAAAAGTGCCAAGAGGTTTAGGAGGAGATGCGGATAATGCTTAAATTTTTTGGAGCCATACAGACAGACAGACGGACGCAAGACGACAGATAGTGATCCCTATGTGTCGATCCTGCACTAGGTGCAGGCGACACAATATTGAAATTTTTGTCATTGGTCCCTATTTGTCCCCACTTATAAACAGTAAATGTGACATAAAATCTGTTGTCATACTACAGATGGGGAATTTTCCACCTGAAAGAAACCTCTTTAAAAAAGATTCTAAACCAAACCATGTGAAAACAACCAATTTTACCGTTTTTGGTCAAATATTCTGAATTGGAATTGAAACCTTGGCAAAGCAAATTTACTAAAATTTGATAATAATTGGTCCATTACAACATAAGTTTTACTGTTCACACATGACGATGCTAATGCCAATGCCTTACCATAATACAACAACAAAATTTTGTGGGTGTTTAAAAAGGACGAAAAGCATTAGTGCAATAAATTTCAATATTGCACTATTACATCATATGTATCATAAATTTTATGACTTAAATGACAACAAAATTTCTTTTTTAACAGAAATTTTAGCTTTTCTGCACAATAAAAGGGTTATAACATACATATTGGGGAATGCAAACACTTGTAGAATACATATTTTACTCATAAGCTCATGAATTAGATAAAATTCTTCTCAGTACATTTTTCCATTTTAGTATTATTCAGCAACTCAATGGTATTGTATCTACATGTCTTATGAACTTCAATTTTGCCTTTGAAATCCTGTAATTAATATAAACCATATTTGACCATAATTTGATACCTACCCTGCTCCCATGGAGCTGAAATCTCTCTTGCTCTGAAGGGTATATATGGTAAGGGCACCAGTCACAGCAAACGTCAACATACATGCTTCAATTACTGAGTGAACCTCATAGAAGGTAACTAAAATTAAAGTGTCACAAGGCATGAATTATCTCAGCAGATATATATCTATATATTGGTATACTGGTGAAAACTATTTTCATATTTAAGGTATAGTACATTAACTAAAATAAATTTGGCATCTACAGAGACAGATTTAATGTTCATAGTTTAAGAGACTGCATTTTCTGCTTTTTTTTTCTGTTGTAAATTTTTTGTTGTCTTAAGGAGGTAGACCTGGGGTATGGGGAGATAACTCTAGTTTTCACATTTCTAATACTTACATAAATAAAAAGAATCACTGCTTTAGGTATGATTAAAATTTTGAAATTGTAGGGGAAAGGGAAGGCGGAGCAAACAAAAAATACAGCAAAATACCACATTCAGGAGAACCAATGAAATGACTGATTTTATCAGAAATTTGCATGAAGTGTACATATAATTTCAGTCCTACATATAAAATGGTATAATTTCCTATTAAAACTCTGTATCTATTATAATATGCTTTTGAAAAAAAAACAACTTCCAATAATAAAAATTCATACCACACTTTATTCTGAAAGAAAACGTTTTTAATTTAAGATACAGGGTTTGAATATCTTACATGTTTCTTGACTTCATAAAGAGAGCTTTAACCTACACTTAATGCTACTAACTACAGGTGAAAGTACTATTGTTCCTGGGGTCCCAATTTTCATGGATTTCGTGGTTCACTAAACAACGAAATTAATTTCCAAACTGAAATGTAGTTTTCCATAGAGGTTTAATGCAAAGAACTTAAGCCAAAGATTTAAGTACCCATAAAATGGTGATATTTATGAAAACCACGAAAATTGTTGTCCATGAATAAAAGTACTTCCACAGTATTCTGATATTTTTTTATTTCATTTCAATCCTATGGATAATTTGTTTGCTTAGTGCTGAGGCCTTGAAAATTTGTGTACATATTAAACATACCAATTACTCCAACACTGTAAGCTTCAAATAGTGTCTGTAAATATAATTATATGGTTATAATAATATCAAGTGGATATATAAATGTTAATATATAAACATAATACACGACTTTTAATTAAGATAAACATTTATATTGGATTAAGTCCTTTGCTCTGACTTTATTGCAAAGAATATCAGGATATACTCTGACTTTGTTGCTAGGAGTTTTACGTAATGCTTTGACTTTATTCGCCGTTTCAGAAACTGAGAAATTGTGGGTACAGAGATTTTTACAAGAAAATTTTGTAGTACGAACAATCGATTTTCAAACAATGACATTATGTTATTTAGTATTTACGTTCTTGACTTATCAAAATATTTTGGTGTACGCTCTACCCACAATCCTTTAGTTTCTGAAACGGCGAATTGTTAGGAGTGTGAGGATATGCTTTGACTATGTTGCTAGGAGTGTCATATATTGCTTTGACTTTACTGCTAGGAATGTCAGGATATGCTTTGACTTTACTGCTAGGAATGTCAGGATATGCTTTGACTTTATGGCTATTAGTGTCAGGATATGCTTTGACTTCATTGCTTAGGAGTGTCAGGATATGCTTCGACATTGCTAGGAATGTCAGGATATGCTTTTGACATTATTGTTAGAATTGTCAGAATATGCTTTGACATTGCTAGGAATGTCAGGATATGCTTTTGACATTATTGTTAGAATTGTCAGGATATGCTTTTACTTTATTGCTAGGAGTGTCATGTAATGCTTTTACTTTATTGCTAGGAGTGTCATGTAATGCTTTGACTTTATTGCTAAAATTGTAAAGGTATGCTTTTACTTTATTGCTGGGAATTTCAGGAGATGCTTTGACTTGATTGTTAGGAGTGTAAGATTATGCTTTGACTGAGTTACTAGGAGTGTCAGGATATGGTTTGACTTTATTGCTAGGAGTGTCATGAATTGCTTTGACGCTGTTGTTAGGAGTGTCAAGATATGCTTTAACTTTATTGTTTGGAGTGTACAGATATGCTTTGACTTTATTGCTTGGAGTATCCTAATTTTATTGCTTGAATTATATTTTGACTATATTACAAGAAGTGTATGCTTTGACTTTCTTGCTAGAAGGTTCAATCACATCAACCTGCATCTTTAACAAATAACTACCGATACCCGTATTTCAAAGGTGACCCACGCCTATATCTTAACAGAGAGTTATTAGTATTTTGAGCATCATGTTAAACGTCATATAAATCATACACATGACATAAAAGGTCAACCAGTATAACCACATATAAATAACTTGCCTGCATATGAATGAGCAACTGTTTATAGTTGTGCTATGTGCTGTTTTTATTTAATCTTTACTATACATTTTATTTTCAACTTTCAATATATATTTCAATATGTGATGGACTTTAACAAAGACTAGCATCAATCACACACTTCAATTCAAACAAGAGCTGTTGCCAAATGGCAGCCAAATATACCCCCCGCTCATTAAACCCTGAATCGATATGGTAAATGCAAATTTAAGTTGGTGTGGACACAATACAGGTATGGATACAGAACAAGTGTGGACACAATACAACAATGGACACAATGATATAATCTTCAAGAAAGAACTTTTCACGATGGTTCCAATGAAAATATTCTGTAAAATCAGACAAATATAATATTCACCCTTTTTTGGCTCATTTGACATTGTCCACAAAAATCATAACATTGCAACACTTTGAAAACAACTGTTCAAGAGGATTAAAAAGGTGAAAAAAGTGTGTCTCTCAAACAGTTTGATTTCACAATATCTACGCTTTAAATTATCTCTTTGAAAAAAAAGATCATTGCAGAAGGAATCAATGAAAGTCACAGTCAAATTATCTCCCCTTCCTGGTTTCATACAATGAATACATTCCTTCATGCACATCTCCATATAGTGTTCTTCCTTTGTGTAATGTTTCATCAAAATCCTTCAAGTGGTTTAAGAGGAGTTGCACTTATGAGGTAACCAATACACAGGGAATCAACGAAAAGCCAAAGTCAAATTATCTCCCTTCCTGGTTTCCAACAATAATTATATTCCATCATGCACATCTACATATAGTGTTCTTCCTTTGTGTAAAGTTTCATCAAAATCCTTCCAGTGGTTTAAGAGGAGTTGCGCTTACAAGGTAACCCGTACATAGGGAATCAAGGAAAAGTCAGAGTCAAATTATCTCCCCTTCCTGGTTTCAGACAATAATTATATTCCTTCATGCACACCTCTATATAGTGTCCTTCCTTTGTGTAAAGCTTCATCAAAATCCTTCTAGTGGTTTAAGAGGAGTTACGCTTATGAGGTAATCCATACATAGGGAATCAACGAAAAGTCAAAGTCAAATTATCTCCCCTTCCTGGTTTCGGACAATAATCATATTATTTCATGCACATCTCCATATAGTGTCCTTCCTTTGTGTAAAGTTTCACCAAAATCCTTTAAGTGATTTCAGAGGAGTTGCGCTTACGAGAAGTGTGGATAGACGGAAGGACAGACAGACAGGGTGATTCCTATATACCGGAGGGGGTATAATAACTATAATATAAACTTCCTTTTGAAACAGATTGCTGAATTTCATGAGCATCTACATTTATTTTTTAGTTTGTTGATAATCCTTATATTTTCATAGTGAATTAGCAGTGTATATTTTAACCAAAAAAAAAAAAAAACAAGAGCTGTCCCCACATGGCAGCCAAATATACCCCCAGCTCATTGAACCCTGAATCAATATGGTAAGTGCAAAATTAAGTTGGTGTGGACACAATACAGGTGTGGACACAGTACCAGTGTGGACACAATACAAGTATGGACACAATGATATAATCTTCAAGAAAAACTTTTCAAGAGGGTTCCTATGAAAACACTCTGTCTAAATCAGACAAATACTAGAATACTGACAAAGTCAGAAAGGGCCCCCCACCCTTGCGTGTCCCAAAACCTGATTGCGGAATTTCATGGAAATCATATAACAATTTTTGGGAAAAAACATAGATAACAAAATCCTAAGTTATT
>MJUU01069156.1:39711-61428 GCA_002080025.1 Modiolus philippinarum
CATAATCATTATTCTTTTGAGACTTTAAATCCTTCTTTCATTAAAATTTTCTTAAAAACTCTCCGGTTTCTGATTTTATTTTTGCAGATCAAGTTTTTTGAGAGTTGAGTTATTTCCCTTTAAAATTTGTCTTTAACTTGTTAGAATTTTATTTACACTGACATTTGTATTAATTAATTTAAAGGAAAAATAATTTGGTTTCAAATTTAAAAGCTTAAAAAAAGTTTTTAAGCATAATCTGTTTGTTACTTTGCAAACAAATTTTTGAAAAATTAGGAAAACATGGTATGTTTGGCTCCAAGTCAAAATAGCACTTGATTATTTTTCTAGTCAACTGTTTAACTATCATGCTATGTCACACACAATGAAGATAATTCAAATGAGTGGGGTGTAACATCTAAAACAATAACTCTGAAACCTTGCAGCATCATCAATGGCACTGTCGTACCATTGACCTCTGTAAAGGTTACTGGCCAAAAAATGTCTATAAGTCTTAGTCATTTTGTATCAGCAAAGGTCCATTTACTCATCTTTTTTGCATGCTGCAGGTGTATTGTACTGTGTTTTCTTTAAATGTTGCAGACATCATCTGTATGTTTATTAAATAAATATATAATAGTGCTTACTTCATTGCAACAAGAGTTGTCAGAAGACAACATAGCTCGCCGGGGATTCCAGTAACCTCAATGCACAATAAATTCGAAAGAAAGCTTTCTTCACAAGAATATAAACACCCTATCACTAAACAACTTAATTCTATAAGCAAAATTAAAATTTTTAAAAAATTGCCCTCAGGAAAAGGTCAAGGTCAAAATGTCTATAAATATGGTACCATTAGAAAGCTCTCATCAAAAGAACGTCACATAACAAATATGAACACCCTACCACTAAACATCTTAATTCTAGAAGCAAAGTTAAAGTTTTTAAAAAATTGCCCTCAGAGCAAGGTCAAGGTCAACATGTCTACAAGTATGGTACCAGAAGAAAGCTGTCATCATAAGGAAGTTACATACCAAATATGAACACCCTACCACTAAAACAGGGTTCGCGCTGGGCTTCGCCAATGTCGCAATTTGCGATTTTATTTTCATTCTGGCGACAAAAAATCGTTCCTGGCGATTTTTTTGGCGACAACGTTTTCAAATCAACTTGCCGGTATTATCCAATTTTTACCCTTCTTAGTTGAAACCTTTCATGATTTTTGTTGTTAAAATAATCATAGGTAATAATTAAATGTCAATTCATAGCCTCTGGCAACATTATTGTAGTCCATTGATTATGCATTACCTGTTTATATTTACCTGTGCACGTGCCAAAATGACTTGTGACAGATACAAGCCCAATCAAAGGAATCAAAAGCGTATTATTATACACTAAAATTTTATACTTTTCTTTTTTTTTCGTTTAATATCACTTCTTATTTTCCTAAATGTTCACGAAAACAAACGGATTAGATTATGCAATTATGAAGTTGAGTTACTTCCCCTTTTCTATGTTGTGAAAACGAAATTAAAGAGGCTTTGAGTGTTACTTTTTACTAAAAATTGTATATCAAGTCTTATAAAATAAAAAATTGAACTAATTTTAAGGGATAATATTGAAGCTTAAAAAACTTTATTCAAATAATTGCAAATTCAATTTTTGTTTAATACTTTTATTGACCTATTAAAAGATAAACTATTTATTTGAAACTTGACCAGCAATTGTAAATGTAATAACATTTAGTCTTATCTCCCTCACTTGGGGAGATATCAGTGTCATTAAATTCTATGAAAAGTCCAAAGTGACATGGCAATGGAAGGAAGATACACTTATTGCTGAAGATAGTAATCCAGGAATATGAAGCGAGTACCTCAAATCAAATAAAAAAAGCATGTAAATGATGAAGAAAAAAAAAGATTTTAAAAAATTCCTCATTGTGAGGGGAATAAAAACATATGTCTGCAGATGACACATTAACGACTTTGAAGGACATAACTGAAATGTTTGAAAACAGTACCCGCAAAAGGCAGCAAACAAACGATTCAAACTGAAACAGCAAAGCATGTAAATGATAAAAGAATTTGTGCCATCAAAACAATTTTAAGAATACAAAATAGAACTATTCTTTAAGTGTGGAAGAAAGAACACAAAAGTCTATCGTCCAACCTAGAAAACCAATTGAATACTTCCTAATTGGCGACACATTTTTGTAATTGGCGACAAAAAATACAAGTTGGCTATTTTTCTGGCGACAGATATTTAGAAGCCAGAGCCATCCCTGCTAAAAGCCTACCTTCTAGAGGCAAGGTTAAAGTTTTTCAAAAATTGCCCTCAGGGCAAGGTCAAGGTCAAAATGTCTACAAATAAGGTACCACTAGAAAGCTCTCATCATAAGCAAGTCATATACCAAATATGAACACCCTACCGCTAAAAGCCTACCTTCTAGAGGCAAGGTTAAAGTTTTTCAAAAATTGCCCTAAGGGCAAGGTCAAGGTTAAAATGTCTACAAATATGGTACCATAAGAAAGCTCTCATCATAAGGAAGTTACTAACCAAATATGAACACCCTACCACTAAAAGCTTACCTTCTAGAAGCAAGGTTAAAGTTTTTTAAAAATTGCTAAGGACAAGGTCAACCTTAAAATGTCTACTAATATGGTACCACAAGAAAGCTCTCATCATAAGGAAGTTACATACCAAATATGAACACCCTACCACTAAAAGCCTACCTTCTAGAGGCAAGGTTAAAGTTTTTCAAAAATTGCCCTCAGGGAAAGGTCAAGGTCAAAATGTCTACAAATATGGTACTGCTAGAAAGCTCTCATCATAAGCAAGTCATATACCAAATATGAACCCCTTCCACTAAAAGCCTGCCTTCTAGAGGCAAGGTTAAAGTTTTTTATATATTGCCCTAGGGGCAAGGTCAAAGTCAAAATGTCTACAAATATGGTTCCACAAGAAAGCTCTCGTCACAGGGAAGCCACATACTAAATATCAACATCCCATCTCTTAATGTCTCCATTCCACAAGCAAGGTTAAAGTTTTTGCTGACGACGCCAACGCCGACGATGCCGACGCTGGGGGTATCATCGGGTATGACAATAGCTCTCCGGACATTCGTCCCGGCGAGCTTAAAATGGGCATTCACTATTAATGTGCCCTAAAAGTGTAATTGATTGCGCTTTATGTGCCCTAAAGGGAGAAAATTACCCTGCCCTTTTCAAAAGCTGCAGGAAACACTACTAGATAATCATGTTTACATAGAATTATAGTGATAAACAGATGTGCCCAGTACTGGCAATCAAGTTATAATCTTAATTAATCAAATCGTTTCACGATTTGTTAAACAATACAAATCAAAGCTCTGATGGAGCTGAATCTCGAAGCCCAGAAAATCTACTAGTACATGTGGCAACACTTCTTGGTCATCCAAAGAACTGCTGCATTCGTCTGCATGTATTAAGTTATTCGATAATACATGAAAATAATCCAATTGTGTGATTTCACATGTCGAGTTTATTGCTATAAATATATGCAATACACTGTCACAGGTTAACAAATGTTATTTTCATCTTTGACAAATTACTGTGTGACAGCTTTGTTGATCCGAGACGCAATATAAAAAAAAACGAGTAATATGATTAACATGCATATTGTTGTCAATTTAATAAAACAATACTGTATCCAACTCCAGAAAATGAAGAAATATAACTTAAAAACACAATGTATACGATTTTTAAAGAAACTTGCGCACTATATTTTAACAGAAGCACGGAAGTACAATGTACAAAGAGAAAATACCAGTGCAGAACACAAGTACACCAGAGACCAGTAACCTTAGGATCAGGACAAAGATCATCTTTTAGATCTGTTAATAGGCTTGAAGCCTCATGTGATTTTATCTTGTCATTTTAACCTGGGACTAATATAACAGGGATTTGAAACATTCACATTTCTTACAATTTCGGTGTCTCGGCAGATTTACCTGTAAATCGTCGTATTTTTTAGCATTTCTCTGCTGAAACATAGGAAAGTTTTAGTACACTTCACAGCTACATTTTTCCACTGATTTTAATACAAAGAACACCATTTTATAGAAAAAAGATTGCTGAAAATCATAGTATATTTTTTGTAAAATAAATTTATTCCAAAGTACACAAACTTTGCTCTTAAACTTGGATAATTTGGATTTTTTTAGAAATACACCGCGAAATTTTACACTTCATGACGTTTTTTCAGTACACTTTCTATTTTCCCCAAAATATTTAATGCTACAAAATTTATATGATTGAAAACATGAAACTTTGATGCGAATCATGGTATATTTTTCTTTAAATTTCGTTGAAAATTTAGTTGCAAAATACACAGGGAAAAGTTTAGTGTTTGAACTCAAAAATTTATTTCTAAAAATTGCATGAGCGTGGTCACATCAGTCAAAATTTATCAGCAATGTTAAAAATCTTTCCTGCATAAATTATATATGACTATAGTATAAAACCAATACAAAGAGCTTTATACTGATAAAATTTCGTAATGGTAGGATGGAATTTGACAGGTAAACTAAAGAGTTAAAGTTAGCCAATTTTGTTGATTTTCATTGTTCTGAAGCTCATTAATCATTGATAACTGTCAATTTGTTTATTGGACGGTTCCTCGATAATTTTATTACCTCTATACACAAGAAAACAACCCCTGGTGCATTTATTACCCATTTTTAATTAGGATTTCATTGTTGTGTGAATGAAAATTTAATGTTGTAAATAAACGATAAATCAGCTTTTCGGCAATTTTTTTAGAATAATTTTATGTTGAGTAAATCAAAAGTTACAGCCGAAAATCGTAGCCTGGACACCGCTTTTTATTCGATCAAACTGGTTTGTTAAATAGTTTCATATCCCTGTTATATTAGTCCCAGTTTTAACATCTCTCCAGCCATTTCGTGGCTTCGAGATAATATTATGAATGAAAAGTTTATGGGTCAAACAGAAAGCACATTTCATCTCTACTGTACAAATGTAGATCGACTCTAGCCATTGAAAAAAAACTGAATGATAAGATACCAATGCCAAAGTAACCGATGTCTTTACAATTTTGCATAATTAAGCTGTTGTTTCACCTGTTAAGTTTGTTTTTTGAAAGTCGTGGTACGTGTTTTTCGTGGATTTCCCAAACCGGATGTTGTGAGAGAAAAGTAGTTCCTTCGTCTGATGACCGAAAATATTTTTGCAAAGAGCTATGACAACAATGTACCGTATTAGTCAGCGCCTCGAATCCGGATCTATAGATCGGGGGCATATTGTCTTTGTCCTGTCTGTATGGTGAAAGAAAGGGTATGGAGTAAATGTACATGAGACAAAATTATCATGGCATGTTTGTCGGAGAAAAAGCTCCTGTGAGCTTGTGTTTATTGTATTTTAAACCGACTTAAAATAAAATTTATCTTATCTTATGTCTGTCTTTAACCGGCCTGGCTCATAACCTTTGAACCAGATGTGATAGGCCCTTCATATAGGAGGGTTTTAATTTACCTGGTGACGTACGCTGCACATAATACTCGAAAGAGGGTGTTGCAGATATATAGATAGAGTAATCGAGTAGTTGATGGACTTTCGGAACTCCAAGTCTGGTTTTATCCGACAATGCAATAGTGAATACAGTTTTCAAATGAAAATTTCAACCGTAAATTTTCTTTGTGAAGAAAATGAGATACATGCATGAAACTTTAGAATTAATTGTGTCATTATTGGAATTGTCATATTTTTTTTTCAAAATTGAAATATCTGGTAAAATAAAATATTTATGGCACATTATATTAGCATGTGATGTAAGGTAAAATCCATTTGTTTTCAACCACTTAAATCACGTGACCAAACGATAACAAATAACCTGATTGGTTGATCAAAATTGATGACGCTGTCAAACCCATCTATTTGGCACCATTATGCATACTAAAGTTTGACTAAGGTCAGGTGAAAAGTCAAGGTCACAGAGGTTAAAATGTCCAAATCTAGATATTGCTATAGCTCGTTAATTTTAATTGCTAGAGGTTTGATATTTTATATGTGAATAGATCTAAGAAAGCTTAGTACACAAAAAATTGGGACAGGTCAAAGGTAAAGATCACTGAGTGCAAATTTGAAAACTTTAACAAAATCTTTAACATTGCCTACAATTTTTCAACTAAACGTGATGGGACATTCATATTTAACCTGTATGTTGGCCGTATAGCTGTGCATGCATTTTGCAAATTTCACAAGGTCAAAGTTCAAGGTCACAGAGGTCAAAAGGTCAAAATCTAGATTTTTGCTATAGCTCGTAAATTTCAATTGCTAGAGATCTAATGGAGCTTAGTACAAATGTCTACGAAACCTTAATTTCTAGTGTATATTGCAATTTTTAGAATTTTTAGAATTAATCTTGTATTGTAGACATTGTTGCGCGAGCATAGTGTTTCACAAACATCTTGTTGGTTTGTTAAAATAATATGGGATGTCTTTCTAAAGTGTATTTGTTTATTTTTTCGATTTTAACACGGGATTATGTATATCAGGGGAAATTGTCCGCTTGCATATATGCCGATCCGTTTTGATTTAATCATATTTTTTCACCTTACGTCTACAAGGAAGGTAACGAGATTAGATCAAATATGGCTCTGATTGGATCAGGGACGTAATATACGTGATGGATTGTAGATGGATCAGACAGGATAAGTGTCTTTGGTTTCACGACAGTCCAGGGGTTTCTTTCGAAGACCATATTGATTATACTTGCCTTCCTCCACATTTAGTGCCAACTGAGCATTTCCAGTAGATTTTGTCAAACATGTTGTAAGTAGCTTTGCAATTTTATAAGCAAAGTTGGATAAAAGTTTGGTTGGATAATTGGGGTTATAGTCAATGTCAGAATTATGTAATACAGTTTCGAGCTCCAAATATACTAGCAAATGCACGTAACATCAGAAGCTTTAAACGGTTTTGAAATTCTAAACATAAATATAAGATTACTAATCGCTTAGAGATTTCAGTTTGTAGCAGAACACCGTCTGTGTGTGAATGGTTTATTCAAGGCTGCTGGGAACTTTTAGAAGTTACCAGTAAATGTAATGATGTAAATTTTTATCTTGTGCTTGAATTTGCATGTTGCATGTTAGTTGATTAGTTTGATGTACTTGTTATTATATAGGTTCCGTAAGAAGACCTGTTTAGAGCTTGCGTTTTATGTTATTTTACATGCAAAATTGAAATAAAGTTTTACTTCCTTCCTTACTTACTTTATAATCTGTTTTAACGGCAATGGTTTGGATAGTGCAGATTGGCTTTACTGGTTCCCCTCTGCCTTATTTTTGTGTTGGGAGCTTTGGGAGAGTTCTTTCGTAGAATTTATCTTTTTTGTTATTGCATTCTGTAAATATGCCTAGCCCTTTGAAAGTCAGTGATTGGTACGCACACATGTGCTAACATTCCACTTAACCTTTGCTATATTTTTTTTCATTTCCATAACTGCAAATTAGGAGATAAACCTAAGAAAATTACTACAAGTAAACAGCAAAAAATTACATCATTGATAAAAAAAACTAGAGGTTGTCGGAACGACAGCTATCCCCGTACTCTCTGTTTGGCACAGAAAACAGTTGTTTTACACCCTGCGCATAATTTTTCTCAATATTTTGAAATCAAACTATTGATAGTCGTTATTTTTACAAAAAGAATTTAAGGATACATGGTTGTTAGACAGAATTCCAAAAAATAAGTGGTCTTTGAGACTTTCAGGAAATTTAACAAGATTGGAATCAAATATTTCTTAAATCAAATTGATTAAAATGTTTGTCTTAAACTAAACAAACTATTTAAGTATGGTTGCTTGGTAGAATTTTAAAAAATAAGTGGTCTTTGAGACTTTCAGGAAATTTACCACAATTGGAATCAAATATTTTTGAAACCAAATTTATAATGAAAATGTTTGTCCTAAATTAAAGAAACTAATTAAGTATGTTAATAGGTAGAATTAAAAAAATAAGTAGTCTTTTAGACTTGCAGGAAATTTACCAAAATTGGAATAAGATATTTTCGAAATCCAATTGATGAAAATGTTTTTCCTTAATTATAGAAGCTATTAAATTATGGTTGCTAGGTAGAATTCCAAAAAATAAGTGGTCTTTGAGACTTTCAGGAAATTTACCAAATCGGAATCAAATATTAATTTTTGAAATCCACCACTTAAAATGTTTGTCATAAACTAAACAAACTATTTAAGTATGGTTGCTAGGTAGAATTCCAAAAAATAAGCGGCCTTTGAGACTAAGTCCTCTTTCGGGAAATTTACCAAACCTGGAATCTTGTTTTAGAATTCTAATTATTCAAAATATCATTTTCTATCAAACAATTGCTAAAATGCATAATTATATGCTCAAATTAAAAAAAATATGAGTCCTTGATATTTTCAGGAAATTTACCAAAGTTGAAACGGGAATCATAATTCCGAAAGCTTATTGCAAATCTACAGACTATATGCAACAATTCTGCATAAAGATTTTATCCCTAAATCAAAAAATATAGGAGGAGTTTGTGTCACATGCCACTTTTGTCAAATCCACAACTTTCGGCCTTTGTCAAAATCAACATCTTGGGGCCTCTTGTTTGCACCAAGATAAAGATAAAAAAAATCTGAAAGCCTATTGCGCATCTACAGGTTATATGCAACAATTCTACAACAAAATTAAATCCATGAATCCATAAGTTTGCGTCACATGCCACATGTGTAAAAATTGACATCTTGAGGCCTCTTGGCACCATGAGCAATATCAAAAATCCGAAAGCTTATTGCGCATCTACGCTATATACAACAATTCTACAACAAAATTCCCTAAATCCAAAAATGTAGGAGGAGTTCGAGTCACAAGAAAAGTGTGACGGACGGACGGACGGACGGACAGACAGACGGAGGGTATAACAATATCCCCGAACTTTCTTCGGAAGTGCGGGGATACAAACATATACACAGAGGAAAATATTACCTTCATCTTATTGTATGTTTCCTCTTAAAAAAAAGAAAAAACAAACAAACAAACAAACAATATTAGAGCCGTCTGTCTGTCCGTCAGCCATCTTTCATAAAATTTTGTTGGAGACACTTCTCATATTTGATCCAATTTAAATCAAACTTCAAAAGATGTTGACGTGCGCGTCTTTTTAATCTAACAAACTGAAATAACCTAAAATAAATGAAGCAATAGTAAAATACCTACCGATGAAACACAAAGATGATATAAAAAGTAATAAAGTAACACATTTAAAGATTATTGGATAGATATTTTATCATTTCTTGTGAAGTTTTATATGCCAAGCATTAAATTTGTTGCTATCAAGTTACATGAAGGAAACAAATTTGCTCCTAATTTTAACATTTTTACAATATTATTATAACTTTGAAAACAAATGACGAATAAATCCACATTTTGTTTATTCTTTCGACCATATCTTCTTTTCTAATGCCCAGCAATATGTCGCAGTTTTAACTTCAGTTAGAAGTACTAAAAATCGCAACAACAATTGAAAAGAGTATTAATTTCTAAATTTTACGCCTTTCAAATTTTGGTATCAGCACTATTCAGCTACTTATGAATAGTGGTCAAAAGTCATTATATTTCAGTCAAAACGAACATGTGCAGTCGAGTTGACCCTGAGTTGTCGAAAACCTTTTCTAATCAACAGCTTGCGTCTTTCGATAAAAAAAAGCATATAAAATGTTTCAACCCGATATTGGTCAATGATAAAAACTTGAAATTTTGTCACAAACTTTATATAGTTTATTTTAATATATTCATGTATGTATGGGTTTATTTGAGTATATTTGAGTTTAAAAACGCAACGGATTGCTGACCACAGTATCTTGTTATGCACAACGTAATGTTAGAATGTTCGGTCCCTTTTTTCAGAGTTGTCCTTTCTCAAATTTTAGTTTGTGGACGCCATTTTTCTTACATCGCTTATTCGATTACAAACTTTATTGGACCGTTGACCACAATACCTAGCTATTTGTACGTATTGTGTTGTCAAAAGGCTCGACACAAGTTCTACAGTGTATCACCCCCTTTTCTAAAAAAATAGTAAAAATTAAGTTTATGCTTTGGCACCACTTCATCTTTTATTCGATTTTACTCAACTTTTACTGCCCTATGATTAGTGGCAGCATACGTACTTGTGCATATTGTTTGTTGTTGGGATGCTTGGCTTTAAAATTTCAAAGAAAAAAAAGGAGGAGACATTCATTATACACATTTAGTTTCTGGATAATTTTGTGATTCATGGTAATATAACTTTATACCGAAGTAACCGATATTCCAGCATGCTTATGTTTTACTTGATGATTTAAGAAATCTGTCACTGCAATTTTTATTTTAATCCGCGAAGCCATTCAAACAGATTGTTTATTAACTGCCTAAAGTCTGTTTCACTTCTTTTGGATAATGGAAATTCTCTTCTGTTGACTTTAATATTGCATATTTCGGTATTCGGCATCGGATTTTGCATGGTTGTATAAAAATATTGTACACTTCTAGAACCACTTTTGATGATTTCCTATACAAATGAATAGAAAAAATACTTTTTAAAAATGCTCCATGCTTTTAAACACATGGCAAAACCAACATAGGGAAATAAATAAAACGAGGACTGTACATGCAAGATATCTACGGTTTATCATGTAATTTTACACTTAAATGTAAAAAATAAATTAAATATTATTGTAATAAATATAAAAAAGTATGCCTATTCTAAAAACACCCGTAATTTCAATTTACCTTATCGAACACACCGTTATATCTTTAAAACATCAACGAACCAGTTAATCTAATTGTCTACATCAAAGCGGACGATTTCAGCTCGTAACACGGAACATCTTTATTTGGTATTACTTCAGGTAACTTTATGTTTATTTATGGTTTGAAAAGTCAATGGAACTACTGTTTTTATTTATAGAATGATTTTCAATCCAGATTGCTTAATAATATGATGTAAAATTAAAGTATTACTATACGACTATCAGGACATGCAATAAAAATACGCAGAGGACTGGAACATGACAAAAAGAAGCGTTGCGTATTTTCATGATATTAAAAGTAATAGCCAGTATAGAAGACGCTAACAGTAGCAGTACTTAGGGTATGTGATTTGCTCATCAAAAAGAATGTACTTTCAAAAGAAAAGCAATTTGTCGACCGTACATGTATGTTTCTAAAGAATCAAATTGAAAGCTGGAAAATATTCATTTCATCTTGAGTCCCGCCCGTCAAAGTCAGATCACGGAAACGAAAAATAAAAACAACACACCTCTTATTGACCATTTTAGTAAGATTGGTAAAGACTCTACCATTACGCCTGATTTTAGAAATTATATTGAAAACACTCTACATCAAATAGAGTCAAATCGAGGCGTAGGGGAGAACATGTTGTCTATGTCTTTTTCTAAAGAATCTATTTTAAATGCTCTTAACTGACTGAAATTAGGGAAAGCGCCTGGTTTAGATGAAATACCGAATGAGTTTCTGAAGAACGGCGGTGATGCCATTATAAAAACTTTGTGTGACTTGTTTACTTTTATATCTGATTCGGAGGAGATACCAAAAGAATGGCAAAAAGGGATATTTAAACCTCTACACAAATCCGGTTCTCAATATGATCTAAATAATTACCGCGGTATAACCCTTTCGTCTAATGTCTATAAGCTTTATTCAAAAATTTTAGAAATACATATTGTAAATTTTTTGGAAGAGCAGAATGTACTTGGCGAAATGCAGGGTGCCTTTAGAAAAGACAGACGAATCGAAGACCAGATCTTTACTCTGCAGGGTGTCTGTGCCCTTTCACGTACCGCTAAAAACCCCTATATTTTGCCTTTTTAGATTTATCAAAGGCTTTTGACAGAGTCTGGCGAGATGGTCTTTTTGTTAAATTATGGCAAAGCGGCATCCAAGGGAAAACTTGGCGTTTGTTACGGAACGCATATGAAAAGGTTGAAAATAAGGTCTTGTTTGGGGAAATTGAATCAGATTGGTTCGAACAAGATTTCGGTGTAAAACAAGGTTGTGTACTGTCGCCTTCTTTGTTTTCTTTATTGATGAATGATTTGGTTGGGATGTTGGAAAAAAGTGGTGTCGGATTCGAACTCCAGAAAACGTTGATCAACTGTCTTCTATTCGCAGATGACGTTGTTCTTATTGCAAAGTCCCGAGAAGAACTCGAAACACTCCTTTGAATATCACACGATTTCGCAAATAAGTGGAATTTAAAATTTAATACCAAAAAATCAAAAGTCCTCCTTGCCGGAAAACGTTTGAATCCCGACAATAAGTGGCTTCTTGGTAATGAAGATCTCGCTGAACGACTATAAATACCTTGGCTATTATTTTAACAGAGCTTTAAGATCGAACTATCATGTAAATAATTATCTTAAAGAGAAAATGGAAAATATGTTAAACTACTTAACACGCGTTCTTGCTGAACATGGTGACTTTAACAGGGTCAATTTTGGCGATGCTCTCTGGAACTCTGTTCTTAGACCTGCCCTAACTCATGCATGTGATGTTTGGGCACCGTTGTCTGTGATAAATACTGCCGCTATTGATAGCTGGCAATACCGCGCGGCTAAAATTGTACTAAATACAAAATTGAATATTCCTAGGTCTGCTTTACTGCTTGAACTCGGTTGGGAGCCAGTTAGTGCTTTTATAACCCGCCACGAATGTCATACTATAAAAGGCTGATGCGACTGACGGAAGATAGATTATGCAAACGCATTTTTAATGAAATGGTTAATCAAAATGAAAAAATAATTGGTTACGCAGACGAAATACATAATTTGATTGAAAATTTTGGAATCGATAATTTCGTTTCAACTTTTGGCAAATCAACAAGAGAAGGTCTATTGTTAGACGTTAGCAATAAAAGCAGCTTAGAATCTTACGCAATTTTTCATGTTAATACAGGAAAACAGGGTTATTTGTGCGATGCAGCCAACTTTAAATCGTCACGATTGAAGTTGCTTGCAAGAACAAATTACCTACACCTGAATAAAAACCTGGTTCGAATGCATATGACAAATGATGATCGTTTTCCTATATGCGATCTAGATGAACCCGAAGATACTGAACATTTCATGTTGAGCTGCCCAGCGCTCGAACACATAAGAATAAAATACTTCGATATGTTTGCTTCTGTTACTGACGTTAAATTCATGGAACTGCCGCCACGTGCCAAAGTTGTGTTTTTAATTGGCGATATAGGCTATGCTTTTAACATTGATGTTGGTAATTTTTACGATTTGCATGGTAGGATGTTCTTATTAGAAGCTTTTAACTTTCATAATAGTATCATAAATTCTAGTGATGCACAATGTGAAATTTCATGAATGTTATATATATTCTGATATATTTTAAAAATTTGATTCTGTGATACATGCAATTTCTTAAATAACGAACATTTCAGATTTGTTTCTTGGTGTTTATTGTTGTATATATTGAATTTTTATTTTATTTTATTGTGTTTTATAATTAGACGCATCGTCACTCGTACCCTGGTGGCTGGTGCCCCCGATGTAAAGGGGTAGTTTCAAAATAAATATATATATACATATGTATTATTTTAACCCTCACAGTAACATTGGTCAATTAATTAGTTTGTACTGAACAATGCATAATGTCTCATCTATCAATCGATTACACTGTTCATTCTACTTCTTGTTATTATTTGCAGTAACTAAAAGTTGCTCTTCAGATCGTATAACGACTTTACATAAACATATCGCGACTTGATTGAAATAATTTTTCCATTTTGATCCATGATAATGTATATTTTTCTTACTCGATCTTTCTTTTGACTTTCTTTTCTACAGCTCATTATACATTAATGCTTGTATGCTTTCTCATCTGACCTTTTGACAAAAATTGTAAATTCTCTTATCCACAAAGCTTTTATTAAAAAGTATTCCACAATGTGTGTGCACTTTGAGAAGTATTTGTCTGCTTCTTCAGAAATAATGCATGTTCTCGTCCAAACTTAGGATTTTTTGCATGTACTCGTTTTTCTCGCTTAGCGCTCTATTATATTGTTTATAATTTCACCAATATTGGATACAAGTCCTGATACACATGTAGAATCATACAAAAATTAGAAAATTTCATGAATACATGTATAAAAGGGTTTTGCTACGCATTACTCGAATCGAGAATATGTTCATTCTTGTAGGGTGGGTTATTGGTTCGTGCATGTTCTTAAAAAGTACACAGCCGATTTTAATTCTTAAAAAAGAAGCAGATAGCTTATTAATTTATCTTTAGAATGTAGGCTTCACTTTTTTACATTAGAAATGTAAACAAACAAAATTTCCTACCCCTTTCGATTACACACATCCAGATTTGTGTATTTTTCTTCAATCTAGTCCTAGAGTAGTATTTTCCGCATATGTACTAGTCCTCGCGCGATATTTCCCCCATGTTGGTTATGCCATGTGTTAAAGGGATAATATTTTCGGCGCACAATTATCGACAAGACTGGACCATTGTGAAATAGGTATTGGCAGGTATTACCTGAAGTCAGATGATAAACAAGTCTCACTTTGACTTTTACCATATGCTTCTTCCCCCTTTTTAATTCACGAAAAAACATAACGTAAAGGAAATAATTCAACAAAATACCCCCACATGTAATTGAAATATGCATGCATTAAACGCAAAAGAAATATTTGAAAGAAATTGTTAATGTACTGCTAGTTTTTATTCCTTGTTTACAAACAAAAAAGTCCGTTGATTAAAATTGTTAACCCCGAACGAGTACACCTTGCTATTATTAGATAGGTCAACTCGGTTCATCTATTTCATCAAGTTACAAGGGTCGCGCTCGACTGTCTGTGCAGAACATGTGCAGTAGAGTGTTCTGCACAGACGAATCGAATGTTACAGAAAAGGAAGTCGCGCTCTCTATGATGGAAGACAAAAGGTGGGAAATATTTCTGAAATAAAACTTGAAATTAAACATCAGATGAAAATGTATTGTCATATTTACGTTATTTTATATAATACTTTGTGTTTACTGTGCCCATGATGCAAATTTTGATGCGAAAGGGATCAGAAAACGCTAAACTGTTGTCTTTCTTTTAAGGACCTGTTCCACGACACTTTATTCATATTTCTTTATTTTAATAGCACTGAAACCCTTCGCTCGCATTAAGGGAGTTGTTGACATCAATAAATATATGTGTTATTTATCAATTTCATTCTTATAACAATCAAGAAAGTAATTTTTATTTGGCTTCCATCTTGGTTAAGTGACTGTTCCAATCACACCACCTTTCCAGTCGGTACAGACGGAACTGTGCAGTACAGGTGTTCCGAATCACTTGTTTGCTGTATTGCACGTCCATCACACAATTTACAGGCCAATCGAATGCGACCTTGGTCACCCTTAAAATAGGACAATCCACCACATAGAAATTTTCACCCGTTTGAAAAATATTGTGAAAATGCATATGACTGCAGACTTTTGTGCATGCCCTAAACGGAGAATTCAACATTTTTTTCAGTTATGTATGGTCATTCCTGATTTACATACCAAATATGATAGAGATTAGTGTACAAATAAAGCTGAAATCGTAAGATTTCCATTATCTAAAGGAAGTGAGACAGGCTTTAGATGATAAAGCGATTAAAAAGAAGACAACGCTGGTTTCACTGTGCTCAATTTTAATTATCAAAATTAATAAAAAGTCGGGGTATATTGATGACTTAACGCCACTTTACTCAAAAGATACTGCATGCCATGTGCTCGTTAATAAAGTGTATTTCTAGAAAAGAGGTCATGACTATTGTTTGGTAAATAGATATGGACACCGAGCTGGACTGGTTGCATATAAAATGAAAATTGTGTACAATAATCATTTGATTTCTTAACAGCATGTTGCTACTGCTGATTATAGTTGCCACTCAGTGTTGTTGCGGCTGTCGCGATTTCTTCTGCTTCTCCTGTTAGAAATGAGGATGGAGTTAATCTAGATACAACACATGAACACAACTAATTTTTATAAAATTTGAATTTTAGACCCATGGGTCATGCCAAACTCTAGGAGTTGGAAATACATACACGAATACGATACGAATAATTCTAAATAATTTCCATGACGTCAAGTACCACGTGAGTAGGGGGTGGTAAAGGGGGTCCTCAACACGAAAGAATGTGCTAAAAAATTGCCGAAAACGAAACACGAGTGATAAAAATGGCCAATCACGAAACACGGAAAATTGCTGCTCGCAGTTCGCCGAAAACGTGAAAATTTTTGGTAATTCATGCACCATATCTTAAGTTTATTACCTGAAAACTCACAAAATCAATGAAAATCTGTGAAATTGTACTCTGTGATACTTTCCGGTACCGTTACAATTCTAATTGTAACAAGTCCCGATTCACGCACGAAATATGAAATATCCAAAACGTATTACGAGCTCAAAATATGGTCAAAAATGAGGCACGTGAAATAATGCGAACACGAAAACACGAGGAATAAAAACACAAAACACGAAAACACGAATTTATAAAACGCCAAAAACGTTGCACGAAAATAGCCCTTTACCACCCTCTGAGTAGTATCGTCAAAAGCGCACACCAGTGCTTACTCGAGGAGGGACTCTTCAGAGAGAAAAGGCAAGTTAAAAACTGAAGTAAATAAATTATAATTAATGATAATGAATGTCTAAATTAGCTAACTGAGAATCTAAAGTTTTGAAAGTTGGTCGCGTCGTATCTACATATCGTTAATTCACATTTTGGACCTTCGTAGGGTAGGTTGTTGTCCCCAGGGGTTAAAAATTAAAAGTGCTGGAAAAGTAGTGGTGTCGTATCAAAATTAAAGATTCTGGGGAAAAGGTTTCAAATTCCGTTTTATTGACCCTTCAAAGGGTTGGACATGGCCTTAAAAAAATCTCAACTAAGTAGTGTGTCGTATATCAGATAAAAAGTTTTGTTTCCAAAACAAAAGGTTTAACTCCATCATCTATAATATTTGGGGGAAATAGTGACAGGTTCATTCAAGATAACATCTGTAACAAAGGAAATCGACGATTGTACGCCGATGATCTCCATAGCCACTTGACACTCCGCCCAATGACACCATACCGAAAGTAGTAGCTTCCACTACGCTAACCACTACACCACCAAATCCATGTTCAAATATACTTAACTCTCATATTACGTGTCAAAATAAATTTGCAGCTCACTCTATTTTACATCCCTTAGGTCTCCAACACAGATGGCGTGGGCAGTGTAATCTGTCTGTAATATCTGTGCATTCGAAGAACAGCCAAATCCCTCGGTGGGAAGGCAATCTCGATATTCATTTCTCTAATTCTAACCCCGTTGGGTTCCTATGATAGACCGTTATATTTTAATTTTAGGCCCTGCTATTCGCAAATCCGGGGAGATATATGACGGTTTGCCAAAAATGGTCTGTGTTGGGTTGTTTTGCCCTGATTCTGTCGTATATTATACGGATTTTCCTTACTGCCCCCCCCTTTGATCGATTCGGACTTTTGTTGTCACTTTTATTTATCAACATCCGAGCACTTAAAGTCTCCATTCCACAAGCAAGGTTAAAGTTTTTTGCAGACGACGCCGACGACACCGACGACGCCATGACAATAGCGTCCATCTTCGCAAGCCAAGGATTACGATCCGCTCCTTTCGAGACGAGAGAAGCGGATTGTAACCCTTGGCTAGCTAAAAATCAAAATCAAAAGACATGGTCAATTGAGAACACAGAAAAACAATGAATAGCTACAAAACGCAGAACAAACACAACATCAAAACCAATGCACTCACAGTGGAAACACACATGAAACTGAGAGTAACATCAGGTGCTCCTGAAGATGAGCGTGTCTTCCTTTGCTAGCAGCACCGTCACACTGTCAGTGAGTCGATCAGAAAAAAGGCAAAATTGGTATAGTGAAATCCAATCTAATTTTGGCTTTCCGTTTTAAATCCTATCTATAAGCTCTTTTATATATGTTTCTGTTTTGATCTTCCGAATGATTTGAGTCGGCACTGAAGAGGTTGTTTAAATGGTCATATAGAGAGTATCTTTAATATTTATAGCAAACTTCATGATCATGACACACAAGTCCTGCAGAAAAATAAGAAATATATCTTTGCAGGGAGAATTAAGAATGATTTAATTAAAGTTCTATTTATGAATTAAAGGAATGAATGTATATTGATACCAGAAAAATATTAAATTGCAGGGCTTTTTGATTGATTTATTTCACCTCTAGTTTTGCAGTGTATGCATGCGATGATCTGATGTTCTTAGTCAGCAATCTACTAACACACCGGGCAGCATGTGATCACTTCTTGACCAATCAAATTTTGAAAATATGACGGCGGACAATTTCTTTTTGTCTAGTGGACTTAGGCTCTTGACCACTCTGTTCGATAATTTTGTTAATACCCCCATGGTTATATTATAAAAAAATAATATCAACAAAACTATCTATTAATATGCTTTTTATACAAAATACTTATCTAACTACAATTCATATATTCCGTGGAAACGATAAAATTTGTTCCACAATGTCATTGTAGTTCGCGTTAACAACACTCTTATGACTCACTGGACGTCTCATGGAATCCTCCAAAATGTGATGTGGTTGTGGATGTGATCTCATACCCTGCAATGTTTTAAACATTGAAACCATATCCATTTTCTCACTAGTGTTGCCTAGAAATGATAAAAGTTCTGGAGCAAATTTATCACAATGAGCTGTTGATACAATCACCATTGGCCTGTCTTCCTGGTTAAATCTATCACCAACAGCTTTGGCAACTGCAGTGTGAGGATCCAACAAATATCCTACAAAAAGATTATGGTATGATGTATTGACTTTAAGACAACAGAGTACTACTTTCCCGACACATTCAATACAATTAGGAATTCAGTAATCATAGCTTTTGTATAGAAATATTGTTGATTTAAATGTATATATTATACTTATTAAGAGTAGCAGATACAGTGCATAACATGTGTTTTATATATTTTAGATTTAGTGCATACGATTTCACTGAAGTAAGTTAAAAAATATACTATTGCATTTAGATGACAGAATAGCTATGGAGAGGGAAATGGTGTTGGATGTGGGACCAACGTTGATGAATGAATAAATTTACACAATGTCAAAGCCAATGTAGAAATTAAGATAAACATCAAATTAACACAAAAGTTATGAAAGACAGACGTATTAAGGGAGGGCAACATATATTTTCACGAGTTATGTGGACTTCTTAAAAGTTTTCAAAAAGCTTCTTACAATAGTTTACTTTAACTCTTGATCACAATTGAACAAAAGAAAACATCATTAAAGTATTAAGGTGCTTTTAGAAACAAAAACCAATTGGTAGCAAAAGTTGATAGGAATATGATATCTTAGAAAAAAAACTCTAAAGTATAACTGTAAATAACTGAAAACGAAAGTTACTGTACATTTAGTCTCTGTATGTGGTCATTTCGACAATTAATGTTTCCTCAGTGCAAATCAAATCAACACAAGACCATAACCTAAAATTGTGTTAAAGCTGACAGAGAACAAATAACCAATAAGGTATAAATCAAAAGTAAAAAAAAAATCGGATAGGGAAGAAAGAACTTGCAAGAACACCTTGGTAACTGGCTGGTTGGGAAACCAACAATTAAATTTGTCGTAGAACCAAAAGGCATTTTTTGTACTAATTACGACCCCAACTTCAGTTTTGATGGAAGTCTCGATACTCTAGGAAAAGTAAGTTTGAGGTATCACATGTTGATACTTGTACATTAATTACTAATAACTAGAAATTTAACGTTGACATACCAGTAGATTTTAATGTGTCTTTGATTGTTGTTCGACATTCCTGTTCACTGCAGTAACCTGCCTCAATAGTACTTTGCATTGTATCCAGTAGCTTAAAACATGTTATAAATCTCTCAGTACATGTATAACCATTATCTCATAACAAGATGTATATCGGACTTATAGATAAAGATGCATAATGAAAATTTGAATTAAATAAATCATAGTGATATTGTTAGTACGTTTGAAGTATCGCATGTTATAGTGTTTCTTGATCAATTTCAATTGACATATTTTTCTGTAAATTTGTAAAAAACGTTTTAGCTGCCAGCAAGAATTTGGTATAACCTTTCACTTGAAACACTACAATTCTTTAAAAGGCGTATAGTTACATCATACGATATCTTATTTTCATGATAAACAGCACGGGTTATTTAAAAAAGGCTTTGTTTTTAAACGTGTAACTATTATTGTAACAAGGTACTGTATTTGTTTCCAAGGAGATAGTGTTATAGTAAGAGAATTTACAATAAGCTCGCAAAGTGCATGCATAATGTGAAAATCGGACTCGTAACTAACTACAATTCAATTGTTGCTGTAAATTTAGTCTCTGTAGGAAACCATTTCGACAACTCATATTTCTTCAATGCAAATCAATTCAAACATTTGGGAAATCAATTACAGAAAGAAGTTTCAATGCTAATAGAAAACAAATAACCAAAAAGCTTCTAACAAAAAGCCAAAATCAGTTGAAAGCAGAGCTTTAAAAATATTCTGATGTAGCAATCTACGCAACTACAATATTGTGACTTTAGGTGTACACAGACTTTAATCACTGTTATTTTCGGAATTCCATTCTTTCTGCTATAAAAGCTCGCTTTGTTTTGTTTGTCCATTGTGTTCCATTATTTTAGTCTGGCTTTTGTGCTTATTGTTAATTCATGCTTTTGTTCTGTATGTGTCATTTTCAATGTCTACAATAAAATTACTAGGTGATTTCAATGCTGAGAAAGTCTAAAGCCACCACAAGTACTCTTTCTTTATGGTTCAAATTATGAAATCGATGATGGAATATGTTTACGTTATGTCGCAAAATACTGGTTCACCATGATTTCTATTTTGCTTAACTCGGGCATCGACACCTTGTAATTGTATAGCATTATCCAGTGCCCATCGTTGTTTACGTTTGTGCAGTTCTCTTTTGGGATTGTGGCATACGATTTTCGGCTATTGTAGCCATGTAGGTTTTTCCTGTTACCTTTCCTATTTTAATTGTTTTTCAGATGTAAACAGGGTTTTGTTTGCAATTAGCCTCGTCATATCCTGAAAAAAGTCCGACATTTTGTTGTTTATGTACGGTTGAATGCCAGCAGTAAATTAGAGATTGTTGCCAGCAGTAAATTAGAGGTCATGTAATTTCGTTTGTCCGCCTTGAAGGTCACTGGTTGTCGATTCTCATTTAACTTTTGTCGAGAAAACATTTTTTTTTCTAAATTACCTCTGGGGGAGCTTCAAAATATCTTTCTTTCTTCAGAGAGTTAAAGCACAAATTTACCAGAGATGCGTTTCTATTGGAGGCGTGGTATATATATCTTTCTAGGTTGGATGAAACAAGGATATCTATAGCTGGAGATATAGTTCTAATAAGCTGTCTATTCCGAATATCACATCGACCAGTCGTTAGGAATTCTGTCAATACATTATTTTCATTTGAGGCACAAATAAGACGCTTTATTGGTATTCCCATTTCCTGTAATACACAAAATGTCCTCAATAAATTCTGTCTATTTTTTTAATATAGACGATTATCAGAATTAACCATGCACGGTTAGTTTTAAGAAAAAAGGAATCTGACAAGTACACCCCCCCCCCCC
>MJUU01069156.1:61446-91892 GCA_002080025.1 Modiolus philippinarum
AAAAAAGATGAGGAATGCTGTAGATATCATATTATGATAACTTTCATACCAAACAAAGGAACGTAGGTTCATGTTTTATTGAATTGTAAAAGCTAACAAAGTTGCTATCTACCATACGTTGTTTAAAATCTTTGTTTTCACCATACAGTTCTGACACCAGTGACGGCAACAGGAAATTGTAAACCATTACAAATATTGGCATGACAATAGTTTTCTTTAGATATTGAATAATATAACTGCTGAGTTAAGAAAAGTATACAAAAAACCTGGAAATAGTTTTAAATATCATGCAAATGCTCAAAATCCTCTAACAACGAAAATTACAGTTACAATTCTACCATCACAAATGTTTATAATTAGATATACCTTAGCATAATATGCTGCCAGGATGTTGCCAAAATTACCAGTTGGAACGCAGAGATCAATCTCTTCCCCTTGTGATATAACCTTATCTTTAACTAAATCCAAGTAGGCTGAAGCATGAAATACAATCTGTGGAAGTAGTCGTCCCCAACTTATGGAATTGGCTGCACTAAAACAATATTAATCATTGAAATATAATTTGATTAAACCATGACTAGTATAACAAAAATCGAGTTTTCCGTGTGAGTGTATTTGTGAAATTTGATGTGGGAAACAAAAATGTTTAAGTCGTTAAACATGAGGTAGATGTCAGACAGACCTGAAATTGATAAGCGCAATACGGAACCCCATATGAAGACTAAATGCAAAATTTTAAGTGGTTGTGATGTGTAGTTATCGAGAAAAGAATCGTGAAAAATTTACAATATTTGTTGAAAATATCCGGTAAACAGGAAGTCGATGTCCGAACGAACTGAATTCGAGAAGCATAATATGGAACCCAACACACGAGTCTCCTACAAACGATTTGTACTGGTTGAGAAAAGTCTTTCAAAATTACAAAAAACTGTATGGACAAAAACACGACTAAAGTGATCCCTATATGTCATCGCACACTACGAGTGGAGGCGGCACAATAAGGTGAGAATTATTACAACGGGTCCCAGTCTGTTCCGTTTTTTACTTGATTTATTTTCATTTTGAACAGAATAACACAATCACCACCCATTGTTTTGTTGAGGATGATTCATGTTGTTCCTTCGTTTTATAAATTTTATAATTTTTGCTATTTTTCTATCTGATTCATTACATATGACTTATTGTTATTGATCCAATAATACACATCCTATGAGAGAGAGGAATGCGAGTTTGTCTTTCGAATAATGAACCTTTTCTCTTTAGTAAAAGTATCCAGCTAGACAATATTACAATTAACTAAATACCAAAGTTACTGTACGTGATTTTACAACGACCAAACTATTTACATACCTCAGTTTATAGTTGTAATCCTTCAGAAGTATGTTGTTCAAGTTGGTATCTTGAAAAGCTGTCTTTACAAAGAATTGACAGTCATCAAAATTCCCCCTTACCCCTATTCAGAAACAAAAATGATTCAATTCGCTATCACATAAATGAAATATTTCCAACGTCGCTAAATCATTTATTTACTTGCAGTTGACTCAATGAGTACCCTGTTGTTGTTTATATGTTGTGATTGTCTTCTATTTGTCTTTTTGTCGGATAACAATGAAAGCGATTGTAAGAACTCATTGCCCTTTAATTTTGCGTTTGTTGACGATCCTGCATCTATTGAGTATTAACAACATGCGTGTTTGTAGCGTTGTTTAAAATTAAGGAATGATGCTAGGAACGTCTTAATGGGGTTTAAGCATATTTCATTGTTGAATATCGTATTATGATATATCGATACTTTGATACGTATCGTCTTCTGATTTTTCAATTTTGATTATGGTGTAAAACTTTTTCTTTTAAATATTTTCTGTGATAAAATAGACAAAAATATTTATAAATGAGACGAGAATGTTCATTTTCGTATATCAAAATATATTTGTTTGTCTGTTATCAGACTTTTCTATAGCAAAGTAAGTGAGAACCGAACCGTCAATCAAAAGAACGAAAAATCCATAGACAATGGCAAAATCAGACACACTAAGAAACAAGGACACCACTTGAGTACGGGACAAAAAAGAAAAATGAAGACACACATACAGATGAACAACACGGACCCAATAAAAAACCATGGGTGAGATCAAGTGTACCGGTAGAGTAAGCATCTCCTGCTTCTTATAAGACACCCGCCGTGTTGAACATGTCAAATTCGGTAGTAAAGTCGAATCCGATAGAGGAAATACAAACTTTAGTTGTAGAGGGAAAGATCTGTTGTCATCTGGGAAACAGACATCCCATAGCGATCCACAAGATCGTGATGTCGACCGTAAAACTTCTGTAGTGATGACTTTAAGTTTTTTGTAACGTACCCTTGCTTAAGTAGTCTATTTGTAAGCGACTGAGCTTTATCAAGGAAGTCACTGTAACGACCACAAGCCCTTGAGTAGCGAATGAGTTGTTAGATGTAAACTCCATATGCTGGTGCTTTTGGAATGTTGCTACAAAGAAAAGGGAAGTTGACCATTGGAAAAGTGAAGTAATCGCGTTAGTCATATAGGCTAGTTTGTAATGTACCTCTGTTGTCAATTTCAAGACGAAGGTCAAGGAACGAAGCCGATGTGGAAGTATCTGTAGTATCCTTAATTTCAAGCTCTTTTGGATGAATAAGATAAAGAAAATCACCAAAGCGATGGTTGTTTAATGATAAAATATCGTTTAATGATAAAATATCATCTAGCTGAAATTAAAAGACTGGGCCAGTTTTTTGTCTTTATTTTGAAGAAGCCCTTCAATGAATTCAGCCTCATAAGAGTGGAGAAACAGATCGACTAAAAGAGGTCCACATCTTTGTGCCTATTGGAATTCCAATGGTCTGTTGAAAAACAAGTCCTCCAAACTAGACAAATATATTGTTGATCAAAAACTCTAACATTTTTATCACTTCTTCCTCTGTGTATTTTTCTGTAATTCTGTGTCGTATTTCACAAAGTATGCTTGTTCTCTGCTATGACAATGTACTTATATCTTCGTTTGTCGTTCTTACGGGAGAAACAACTATGAATTATATCTCAGTTGTTCATGAGGAATGGAAGTATGAAGTGTGGAGAAGTCAAATGTTTTAATGCTGTTGCAATGCAATAATGATCTAGATTTCAGGATGTCAAGCAGATCTTAAGAGTTTTTTAATATCCACATTTCATTTACACCACTTCTTGAAAAGCTAGTATCACAGTATTTTTGAAGGCCCTCTTTTACGGCTGTCAAGATGGAGGTTAAAAGCTTAGAAGGAGGTTTTGTGGGAAATTCTGCAGATCCAGCGATGTACCGTTGTTTGTATGGGCATTTGTGTAACTTTGGTACCCAGTACAAGGAAGGGAGATCGGTGTCTTCATCTTTGGTCGAAATTCCAAAGGCAAGCAAAACAGATCTATGGTTTTGTAATATATCCTCCTTAGACAAAGTAGTGGCTGTGTAGGTTGGTTTGCCCTGGAAGTTACCAATGCCTAGTTCTTTCTTTAAACATTCGATGTAATGATTTTTACATATGAAAATGATGTTATTAGGGGCCTTATCCGCCGGAACAACAACAAATTTGTCATGAATGGAGGACAAGTATCTGGCACCATCGGCATTTTGGGAAATAAAATCCGACAATTTCAAGCATTTAGATTATACTGATTCTGAAATTTTACCAAAAATCAGAAATCGATACGTATCGATACGCTGGATTCTGTAACAATGTACCAGGTTTGTTGAAAAATACCGCGATACATCGATATACCGTTTTATTATATAGGTTGCACTTAAAGAATGAAATTCCTCAGTGAAATAAAAGTGATAATTAACTGTGAAATTATTTTCCATAATTTCACTCTAGGAAGTGACGTCACAATAGATGTTGTCAACGTTGCTGCTAAGTAAGCTTTTCAGCGGATTAACATCGAAAACATAGTTCATGCAATGAATCTTAAAATAAACCACTAAATATTAGAAAAGAAGATCTATATAATAAAAACAATAACTAATCATAGATTCTGATTATCGAAAATATTCAACTCATGATCGAAAAACGTTGTAATTCACTCATGCGCTACGCGCATTCGTGAATTACTGCGTTGTGCGATCATTCGTTGACTATCTTTTGATAATCAGAATCTATGATTAGTTATAGTATAAATATCGTTACACCACTAATATTGAAGGCCTCAATTTACCATATATCTGTATAGTAAGTGAGAACCGAACCATCAGTCAAAAGAACGAACAAGGCAACATCGGAACCACTTAGAAACAAGGACACCACTTGAGTACAGGACAAAACAGAAAAATGAAGACACATATACAGACGAACATATATGAGATCAAGTGTACCGGTAGAGTAAGCATCTCCTGCTTCTTATAAGACACCTACGTGTTGAACATATCAAATCCGGTAGAAAAGTCAAATCCGATAGAGGAAAAACAAACTTTAGTTGTACAGGGATTAAGGGAAAGACCTGTTGTCATCTGGGGAACAGATATCCCATAGCGATCCTCAAGATCGTGATGTCGACCGTAAAACTTCTGTAGTGATGACTAGGTTTTTGGTAACGTATCCTTGCTTAAGTAGTCTATTTGTAAGCAACTGAGCTCTATCAAGGAAGTCACTGTATCGGCCACAATCCCTTGAGTAGCGAATGAGTTGTGAGATGTAAACTCCATATGCTGGTGCTTTTGGGATGTTGCAACAAAGAAAAGAGAAGTTGACTATTGGAGAAGTAAAGTCATTGCGTTTATCATACAGCCTAGTTTGAACTGTACCTCTGTTGTCAATTTCAAGATGAAGGTCAAGGAACGAGGCCGATGTGGAAGTATCGATAGTATCCTTAATTTCAAGCTCTTTTGGATAAATAAGATTAAGAAATCACCAAAGCGAGGGTTGTTTAATGATAAAATATCATCTATATGACAGAAGCTGAAATCAACGGACCGGGCCAGTTTTTTGTCTTTATTTTGAAGAAACCCTTCAATGAATATACTTTGTCTCATGTGCAATTACTCCATATCCCCTAATTGTTTATGTTAGGAAAAAAGTCATTGTAGAGCTTTTTCAAAACGGCAATCAAAGAAATTTTATCGTTGAACAAACGCTAATGAATCAAATCAGTTCAAGCTTTAGTTCCTTGAGGGCATTTCTTATAGAAAAATGCACAATTGTCACCCGCGTTTCTTGTAAATCTATTTTTAGATAATTTAATTGTGATGATACAAAAAAAAGTATTCATAGATAACTGCCACCTTCTTTTGTCATATGCCGAAACAAAATTCAAATTAACGTCAGGATTTTGTAATTTAGTAACATTGGGCCGATGCCCTTGTTAATGGACTTTTAAGTTCCCGAGGGTATTAAGCAACCCAGTAGCCAGTACTTCGATGAGTACTCTGTTTTTTTATTTTGAGTTTTGAAACTTACAATAACTGTATTTTGGAATTTTGTTTTGGACGTAGGAGTATCTTCCTCTTTGACAGCTGTGCCTAAAGCTGAATTTTGGCTTTTGTATATATTAGGATCCTATTGGTATTTTGTTATCTACCAACTTTTGTTTTACATATTTCGGTTTATGGATAGCCAAATGTTTTGTTTTGATCTGTACTGAAGAGACATGAGTTATTGATGAATTGACCTTATGCAGAAACTAAGTTCACAGTAACGTCGGTATTAGTTGTTATTTGCACGCTGAACTATTGCTTTTTGTGAGTTTTTTAAAGTTTTTTTTAATAACCTTTGGTGGTTGTTACAAATCTGATCTGTATTGACATTTTGATACAATGTGACAATAAATATATACTATACATACTGTTTAGCGAGTATGGAATTCTCTGCTTTTATTGCATCGAGTGCGATAGCCCAAGATGTAATACTAGCTGAGAAATCCATCCGAGCAAAACAAATTACTAATAGTGTTTTATTGCTAATTCTGTTATTGATGTATACTAAATATATGTTTCTTTTGCTACAGAAATATTTTTAGGGTTAAATGTATAATTTTCTATTAAATATAGCGCTTACTTTCTTGGGATTATTTTTTTTTCACGAAACATCACGCGACGTCGTATTAATACGTTGTTGCTAACGTACCATAGCGATTGACGATAATATGTTCATATCAGCGAAGTGCAGTGATATTAGTATTATTGTCGCTCGGGAACAATTGAAAATCAAGGAAATAAGCAATAATTAATAATCATACCAACGACCTTTATGTTATTGGATTTCATGGTCGTCATTTGCCTCTTTTGAACTTCACTTATTCCTTCTTCGGGGAACAGAACAAGGACACCTATCCCACATTGAGCTGTAACATGCAAGAAAATCAATTTGATTAAAAAAGTAATTTTACTTGTTTACTCAAAATTATTCACCATCCAGGCAGGTTTATCAGATCTATTTGAAATTACTAACTGGACAATCATTGATTGCAGTGTTCGCACTTCATCAGTTATCGTTGTGATTTACTAAAAACCTTTAGTTTCTACGTCGTTTTCTGTCTCGATTTGCGTCAAAAGAATAGACATCATTTAATTAAATGATAAATTAATATAATACAAAAAAATACCGCCAAAGTTTCATAACAAACAGTGATTTTCGTTATTCCATCAGCAGCATTAGAATCAAATAATATGGAAAGCTACAATCCAATAGTAGTCAAAAAAGAAGAACTCGTTACCAAAAATATCGAAATAGGAGGCCAAATCCAGTCCCAAGGACATACAACTAAATGAAGCCTCAGTATTTTAAGGGGTTATAATTTTGATAAAAACAGTAAATTTCTGTTTAACGCAAGGTTAATTTTTCATTTCAGACAAGTCTGACTATTGGGCTTGTGAATATTCTCGGGGAACTCTGGTCCACCAACCATGCCCATTGTTTTCAGAATACAAAAAAAATAATAATAACGAAGTTGCATGACTCAATGCACCGAAAATGTTGAAACATGTCCACCATACCCATATTTTTAAAGGATTCGAACTATCTTGCAAATGTTCTAACATACATAAGTTGTCGAAATGGCCATTTTCAGGAAATAGATTCATAGTTACTTCGGTATTTTGTTATTTATTACCATGGGGACGATATTTCTGCCAGTGGACTCTTAGTCCCTTTAGGGTTTTCACCAACCCAGTAGCAAATACTCCAAAAACCGAATTTATTTGAAAACTTGCAGTTTCTAAAAAAAAAAATTGTTTGGAGCTAAGGAGAATCTTCCTCCGAACGGGTTACGGATTTTCCTTACTGGTCTCTTCCCTCTAATTGCTTCGGACTTTTGTTGTCATTTTTATTACTTGCACAGCTCTTCCTTAGCTGAATTTGGTTTTTCTATTTAGATTCTGTTGGTAATTTGTTCTTTTTTTGTCTTTTACACAAATTTCGGTGTTTATGGATTTCCAAATGTTTTGACTTGATCTACATTGACATAGGTTGTCGAAATTGTAATATGCAGAACTGAATTACAGTAACTTCGGTATTTTGTTATTCATAGGCCAAACACCATAACATTCCATTCGCTTCGATGTCTTATAGTAAGATTCTTATCAAAACACTGTAGAAATGAATATCTAAGTGTAAGAACTAACACGTTAAGGTCTAATTCCGTTTTATAGAAACCCAGATCAAGCCTTCTGTTGGCTCATGCCCTATGACGTACCTGCTCTATCTCGTGTCTTACGGGGTCCTTTTCGTCTATGTTTCATTTATATCATCTTAGTTCAACTTGTTACCGTATTGATGAAACATGATCCCTTTCCCCCTGCGTGTATGCTACTCTTTCTTTCATATGTTGCTTCGATATATGTTAAAAAATATTTTCCAAAGCACTGGAAGACGTAAGTGATATGAAAAATCCTAAAGCACTTTATATATATATACCTGCATGTCTAGAAAATCCATCTAAAACGGCTCCACCTGTATCCCCAGAAGTGGCTACCAAAATAATATACCTGAAAATAACATATGATAACATACTGCAAATCAAATATATACTGATATCAGGGCTGTGACATTTTCAGTAAGTATAATATCAATTACCACAGTGTTTTAAAGCTCCTAATTTTACTCTCTGCATTTTAAGTATGCATATTTAAAAAAAAATAAAAGCAAAATGGCAATAATAGTAAAATTTTATAGTTAGGTATGTCTAATGTAAACTGCCGATAACCGTTTTGCATATCAATAGTAGAGAATATCAGTAAAGAAGTTTCATCAACTTGCCAACAAATCATCGGTTTCAGAATTTAGATTTAACATTGATATGATATTACAATACCCAGGAGTCTGTGACTATATGTTGCTGTAGTGTGGTCACTTTAACCTTGTTGTGACTAATTTCAAGCGATTTAGGTTTACACTTGACCACAATGATGAGACAGAAACTGTCGGAACTCGCATCTGGTGTTATTACCCGGTGTGATTTGGCTTGAGCATTGATATCATATTGAAGAAAAACAACAGCCATTACATGACAAGACGCAATGACAGAAATATGACAGCAAATATGAAGCCATCGTTATAATCTCGGCCAGTCCACTGCTGATCAGAACATCGATGATTCAAAATGCACATGGCCAGAGGTAACAACTGGATCGAGAATTGAGAAACTACCATTTCATTACACTCGGACTTTTGTAAATGTGAAACAAATAACTAAATACCGAAGTTACAAATGACTAAAAAGATAACCATATTTTCTGATTTGTCATTTTAACGCTTTCTGCTCAATGTCATACCTTGAACTATCTTCTTTTGTCTGCAAAGCATAAGCAAAGAACTGTGGCATAAGTTGTAACGCAGCGTCTTTAAAAGAAGATGTTGGGCCATGAAATAGTTCTAACAGGTATTGGTTTGTGTCTAGTGAGCGCACAGGGAATATGTCATTGTTACTGAAATGTTCTAGACTATAAGCCCGACTTATTAAAGTCTTTAATAACTTTGATGACAGATCTTTTGGGTGGATCCATTTCTCAAGTATTCTCAAACATCTTTCTTGGTAAGACATTTGCACGAGTCTATCCCACTGGCCTTGAGACAATTTTGGTATGTTGATACTTGGAACAAACAAACCACCATCAGGAGACAATCCTTTCAAAATTGCTTCATTAAAAGTCATCTTTTGTTTCGTTTCTGATGTGTCTCTAGTTGAAATATACCCCGACTCACTTCTGTAGGAATTAATTTGATTGGCTATTTTATTTGCAACAGACTCCGGTGACTCGTTCTGCTCACATATAACTCGTATATCATATGCTTTTTCGTAAAACTGTTGTCTGTATTTTAATATTTCTAACATAGATACGCCGGGGTTTTGTCCTACTATTCTGTTAACTTTCATCTCCTCTAGTCTTTCAGCAATATCTTCATTCTTCACGTCTACAAAGACGACAATGCCAGTACGTGAAATATGGTCCATAGCAGGGGGATACATAGGGTTTGACCCAGTCAATGATACTACATGGCCTGTCTGTTTAAAATGCATCGATGCTTTCCCTTCCTCTTCGATAAATCGATCTGAACCAACATCCGATAACTGAACAATGAAATAAAAACATACGATTCAACATTGCAAAGCTACCAGACAAGAATAACCATTGCATATTGTATAAGCTGATTATACTCTGGCAATAGATAAATTATAAAGTTTGAGAAAATAATGTACTTTAATTTGTTTGTTTCATTTATTGCTATTAATTTGAAATTGTAGTTTTTTCATTCAATCAATTTTGATACAGATCAAGTCAGGAAAAATTTCTGGTGTAATAAAAAAGAAACTACTGGTCTATTAAATCTATAATTCAGAAGACTTTTTACCATAGTGACATCCCGTTCTAACTGTTCAGGGTATAAGATAAAGTGGATAGCTTGAAATCCTGCAAAGCAACTACAAGTAGCGTTATCTTGCAAAAATACAACAAAAACAAAACAGAACAGTTCTATACTGACAACTTAGCATCAAAAGTTGATTTGGCAACTGACAACCTAACATTACTTGGTAAGTATGTGAAATTCATATTTACCTTCTTAGCGACAGCCATTCCCCAGTAGGGCTCTAGATGGTGGTCATCAATGTCAGCAACAGGCATATTGAATTTCAGTCCTAAAAGTCTGCCTAATGTTGTTTTCCCAGCACCAGGACTTCCCATTAATATTATGTTTTCCTGAAAGATTGTCATTTTCAAATACAAATACAAATGAAAAGTTCTGGTATCATGGCATCATGATTGTTATTTTCTCCTTCTACCTTTGTTTTGATTTTATTCAATTATTCTTGTCCTGGTAAAGCTGTCATTGGTCAATAAATCAATCAATTTCAGTTGTTTTGCTTAAATGAAAGGTGATCACCAAATGTTATCTTGCATTTAAATTATTTCAGAAATTACATTCTTTAATAATTTCAGAAAATTCTTTGATAGAAAAAATTTCGACAAAACCACAGTGATGTTGTCAACTATTGAGTACGCTCATTGTAGTTAAAAGATTTAATTTTGCCCCTAGGGACCGACCATTTAACCTGAAGGGGGGTTATGGTTTTTTTTCTGGATAGAACACAAATTATTTATTTTTTTGCACGTGTATCGACAAAATATTTTTTTTTTCAAAATTAACATTATTTTTTTGGGCAGAAAGCCTCATTCAGAATTTTTTTTTTCATCATTTGGGCAGCCAAAATATTTTTTCACATAAAATCAGATCCAAAATAATTTTTAGGAAAAAACCATAGCCCCCCCCCCCTTTTCAAGTTAAATGGTTGGTCCCTGAATGAATGTGTGGATGTGTAGATCTGAGCCAAACCTATTAAACTTGCTTTAACTACACTGCACATGTTCATATTCAAAATACGTGGTCAGATGTAAACAGTTCAAATATATTTATTGATTTGTTGACTAATAAGTTAATAACATATAAATGAAAGGCATTTAAATTGCTAACCTTAGGCGAATGAACAGTTCTTCTGTATTCCAAAGGTTCAAAAAATAGGTTCCTAAACAAAGGTGCATGGTGGACTTTTTTGAAAGATATTACCCAACGAATAAGTGATGTTTTCATTTTACTGATATTTTGTCCTACTTATCAAACAGTGTGACTAATGGCGTAAGTCGACCCTCGGATATGGATATGTCAACATTTGTTCATAAGATTTGGTCCACCACTAAAACCTTCAAGCAATATTTTTATCAATGCGTATATTTATAGGAAATAATTTCTTCAACTGTGTATGAAATTCCTTCCCCAGTCAATTTAGTTTGAAGGGGTCGTACTTTCCTATGTTATCAAACGTTAAATTTGTGCGCTTATTTATGATATATATGTTACAGTAAAAATGTATAATTAGTTATTATACATAATTACTGGAATTTCAGTAAATATGTATAATTACTAAACCTCGTAGAAATTCTGCAAAATACCTAATTCTGACCAGTATTCTGACCAGTAATTTTGCAAAATTACTGATTTTTCTCAAAGTTTTTCTACAAATTTACTGATTTGATTTCAGTAAATTTGTATAAAATTTAGAAATTTAAAGTGAAATTTTTAATACTTTGCTCAATATGATGAAATGTGAACTATTGTGTCTTCTCAAAAATGTATATTAATTGCATATAATCTCTTAAAATATTAGAAAACAAGCAAGGCATTTAATTTGCGAACTGTTAAAATGTTTGTCCTATAGAATTTTTGACTTCAAACTTTTAGGAACAGGAAGCATTAAAAAAATCTATTTACATAAAGAGAACATTAATTCTTTTTGAACATTTTCACGTGTAACAGCATTGTTCATGAACTGTATGGAAAAACTGTTTGACTTGGTTTAATAGAAAAAAGCAGAAATTCCTGTAGATTTAGTTTTTGCAGACGGCAATTTCAACTTATGTCTCTTCAGTGCACACTAGATCAAAATATTTGGAAGTCCATAACCGAAATGACAAGTGTGAAAGACAGGAATAGAGACCTTCAAACATCATTGTTAATCATCATAAAATTACTGGCAAATATCATGGATTTTTGTTTGCTATCTGTATAAACATGTCGGAATGATGCCTTGTTCCAACTGAAGCAGATGTTACTTATAATAATGGGTACTACAAATGACCTTTTGACTCTGTTTTATGAGACACACTGGAAATAAAGGCCAGACTCATCATTCGCCATGTTTGGCTGCCTGGAACAGTATAGTTACGGGCACCAGCCAATCAACAGTGCCTTAAAACTTCGAGGCTATAGTACATGAAAATGTGGGGGGAAATATTGTTTGGGCACTTTGCATGGCATCATACTTGGATCATATGTGACAGATGCACTATTTTTGAAGGGATCATTAAGACGCGAATTTAACACCATATTAGAATAAACATCCTTTAACTGTTAAAGGGCCGGGAATCTGGATGAAAATATTATCACTGGACATTTTAGACATTAGAATGAAAAGTATAAATTGATAAATTTAAGCTTTGACACTGTTTTAGACATCTGCTTGAAAATTCTTATGATAAATTTTAATAGCCTGTAAATTAATTCTATTCAGACATTGTATGCTTAGACATATGCCACAAAATGTTAGTCCTCAGTTTGTATTTATTTAGAGTTTATTTAGAGTTACATTATAGGTTGCCACACTGCTATACAGAAATATATTCCTTCTTGATTTCATCAACAGAATGCCTCATTCTTCTGAATACAATTTACTGTGATATAGAGATAGTAGATACTAGAACTCTGGATTGTAATTGTTGGTAGTATCTGCACTGAAGAGAAACAAGTTGTCGAAATGACCATCTGTATAATACAAGTTACTGTATCTTTTTAGACAAGCCGTAATACCTGATACAAATGACAGAGATTTTTTGTGAAATAAATGATATGCAAATGGAAAACTGGACAAACAGCAAATGCACCAAGCTAATTTTGAAATCAGATTATTCCGTGAAATATAGTGTTTCATATTTTAATTTGATGTAAATAAATGTAATTGCCTTCTCATACCATTGAAAATATATCAAATTAAACATGAAAGTTTCAAAATGCAATTTTAATAACATTTCAATTATTATACATAATTCCTGCTTAATATTTCAGTAATTATGTATAATTCCTGAAAAATTCAGTAATTATATATAATTTCTAAACGTGCTAGTAATTATATATATTAACTGAAATTTTCAGTAATTATGTGTAATTTCTAATTATACACTTTTACTTTAACATATATATTTCATGGCGAAAGAAAAAAACCGTTACCTATTCAGTAAACAATGAAAAAAGTGTACGTGTTGAAAGTAATTTGTTTTAATTTGATCTTCACTGAAGAGACAAAAGTTCGAAATGGTCATATGCAGAATCTAAATTTACAGTATCTTCGGTATTTTGTTATCGATTTATAAACTTAATAATACATGTAAACTGAAAAAAAATAAAAATAAATAAAAATAAATAAAAACAAATAAATAAACAAATATTTCAATAATATTTAAGTACACTTTTGTGAAAGGTCCTGCACGAAAATGTATTTAAATACAAACAAGTTACTCAAACCGGTGTCGGAGGGGCCGTCTTGGAATTCCTACATATCAGCAAAGCTCGATCATTATTGAAGGCCCCGTGGTGACTTCAAGATGGAAACAACTATAAAAGCATTACTCCATTGTTTGGTCGCTATTAGTACAAACTTTTTCTCGTGAGTATTTACTTCATATCCTGTCATCGCCACCACCTTGAAATCCCCCGAGAAACGTACAATTTTAAGTAAAAAGGTCCTTGTAGCACCTACTAGTTCTCGAAGACGCACGACCACCTCCACGAGAGTACTCCAGTACGATGGTGAGAACTGGGCAACTACATTAAGATTAAGATTAAGATTAAGATTGTTTATTCCAATTAACGGTCCCACAAGGAGAATACAAATTTCATACAATAATCTACAACTACATCATTCAACGTGAAAATTAGGTCTTGGTCTCTCGGGCTGGGCCAAGACATGCAGGCTAACGGCGGCGCATACCGTAGTTAGGGCTTTGAGTTCTTCAAAGTCCTTCTACACCAAAAAGATCGACCCACCAAGGGTCTCACGACAGTCAGCGGATACCAGGGAAGATCAACTGTTCGTAAATTATATTGCATTGGAGTGGGCGTCCCTCCAGGTTTAAATGCAGTGAGAGACCTATACAGGTATTCAATGTGATAAACCACCTAACTAACACCTACTCCACTTTACTCGTTACCTTTTAGAATGTATGCAGGGATCGGGGATGGGAACTACATTAATGCCATGACAACAATTTAACTACTTATAAGTAAAATAAATTCATTGTAAATTCATGAATATTAACCCCAGTGAAGGGTCACGAACTCTCAAGATTACAGTGAAGGGTATTAAAGTGACAGTAACAGAAATAATTTCTCGCTGCTATAAATTTTGAATATATTTGTCCCCGTAAAGAGATGCATCGGAAACAGTAAAAAATGTCCGTAAATGAGTCCAGCCGGAATACAGCAGAATGGAGATATGTCTGGACAAATGTTTTATAAGGAATGTACGTCCGGGGGGATTTTCATAGAAACATCTGTCTACTCGGGTTATTAGGGAAATATATGTATCCATGTCGGGTTTATTTCCATCAGGATTCAGTCAGAATATACTTACAAGCTTATAAATCACTTACAAATCGAGCCAATGACATGTTATGAAAAGTATTATGCCGAAACCCACCTATCTTCATTCCATTCCATTCTTTAAAAACTGGTATTCAAGAATTTAGGCCGTAAAAGCGCCTTTCGCCGGAAAATCAAATGTATACGAAGCATTACTGTATAAATATTATGATATTGACATCTTAAATAAAAGTGACAACGAAAGTCCGAATCGATCAAAGGAAGAGACCAGTAAGGAAAATCCGTATAACATTCGACTGAATCAGGGAAATACACATTGTTGGCAAGCCGTCATATTCCCGACTTGGAACGGGCATTCCATTCAAAATGAAAAGCAGTTTTTGTAATTACATATGACAGAAATTTTGTTAACAAAGCAAAATATAGGGTGGGATCAAGGGTTGGGTTTTATTGAGTTTGCGACTGTTTGTAACAGATATGTATAGATGCGTACCTGTCTGATGCCAGGGGGGAAAGGCCGGAAATTCTCAGACGAGATCTTTATATCGAAGATGGGAGATAACTCGCTTAACTCTCAAGTTGATTAAATGGTTCATTTCGGCATATGCATGCGAAAAGAGAAACAACTCTAACATATTTACATTGTTTCTCGATAAATCAATCTATTCGAGAAGGCGAATAGATGTTAATAGTGGGTCTTGATGGGGTATAAGCGGGAAGCGGGATTGACCTTTTTAAGCAAGCGGGAAACAGGATCTTGGGAAAAAAAGTGCACGTGAAAACGGGACAGGATGGCCATCGTGAAGCGGGAAATGATGATAATTGGGTCCGTGAAACGGGAAAAAGCGGCCTCTTTAAGAGTCTTGTAAAATATTTTCCCGCCCATGAAACGGGAAAGTGTAGAAAAAATTTCGGGATTTCGGGAAAGGTACCCCCATCGAGACCCCCTTAATATAAAGTAGTTTTTGTAATATGACCAGGCGTGTATATCATGTCTGTGGTTTGCCGCGCATCTGGGACTACCCGGCAATAAAACTACTTAATTTATTTTATATTTCAAAGTTCGTATAAAAACAAAATAGTGTAATTGTCAGCTTATGATCCCCGCACTTTCTGAGGAAATTTCTGGGATACGGTTTTTCTCTCCGTCAGTCCGTCTGTCCGAAACGATGTGTCGCGAACTACTCCTACTAAACTTCGGCCATGTGTAATTTCGGACTTGGACATTTCGGCCCTGTCTTAAATATGAGCTGATATTGTTGAATAACTGTGTGGAACCTCGGTAAATGATATGAAATATTAGGCATTACCTTTTTTTAACTGATCTCGGCGTAAGTCGCTCCCATAGCTGTATTGAATTTCCAACATGACTAGGTAGCCATTCAAAAGCAACATTTACTCGTGACACACTTCATGAGAAAAGAACTTTACAATCTGGTATTTTTGTAATTAATAAGGATTAAATTGAAGGTGCAGATGTTTGTCTTAGCTTGGGGTTAGATATACTAAAGGCGTGTACTTAAAAACGCCGTGTGACACAGAGTGCCCAAGAATTCATCTGGAATCAAGCAAACAAAATGTAATCAAAACATAAAACGCATATATTATTTTGTTTTCATCATTATAAAAACATCGTCAATGTATTTTGAAATATTTCAACAACATTTTGTGTATAAAAATAACAGGAAATTGCATAATAAATAAGTAAGGCACAGAAGTAAGATGTCTTCATTGAAATCACAGATAGCCCATCCGGACTATGACCGAAACGACCATGTCCGAGGTTACACTATGGCCGAAACGTCCTGCTCCTACCGAAACGGATATGTTTCGTCTTCTACTCCGATATCATATCCGTATTTTACCATAGATATTGACTTTTCCGGTTGAAAAACGTACTGCACATACATATAACAAACATTCATTTGTGAACATAGAAAACAAAACATTGATTATTCCCGACTGCTGTTTGTGCGGTTTCAGAAATGTGCTGTTAACAGATGTTGCATGTTAAGGAAGTTCATAATCCATGTTCCAATCTCAACTGATTTAAAGTGGTAAAAAATTTACATTCCCAATTTTACTACATTTCACAACTGTGACAAATCATTTCATTTACTGTCTTAGTAAAAGTTGAATCTGATCCCTGACGTCCCCAGACTGCAAGATTTAAGAGAAAGAAAGCTGGTCAAAATGCATTCTACCAAAATGTCTCTGTACACTGTCAAAACACCCTACCAAAACCTAGCTCCACAATTCAAGACACCCATTTGAAATTTTCCTGGGTTCTTTTCAAAACCTCCACAAAAAATATTGGAACACTGTAATAGGAATTAGGTTCACTAACCTCAGTGATGACATGTAACTTACTTATGGTTACTTTTAGTGTAGTTTTCCAGCACAGGACCTATAGGTCCTCTTTGCCAGACTTTTCTATTTGTTGATTATTGTTTTCATTTGTCACATGACAGTAGCCATGGATGAAACTTTTGTAATTGTCATATTTTAATTCTTGGTTCTTCTAGTATTTGTTTTCCCTGCTTTCAAAAGTATTTAGTGATGGAGCATTGATGACTTTGTCTGGCAATTTGTTCCAGGTTCTTGCTACCCTCACTGTAAAGAAAAACTTTCTTCCATTTAAGTTTGCTCGTTGGTGGACAATTTTTCTTTGAATTTAATCTAGTACTAACTCTACATCTAGTTTTATTCATTTGTCTTCAAAATGTGCAAACATCTCTGTCATAGGCTAGCACACATTCATAACCTTATGAACCTTGATCATAAATGTATCCCCTCTTATTCTTCTGAATACCAATGTTGTTCTTCTGAATGCCAATGTTGTTCTTCTGAATGCCAATGTTGTTAAATTTAATTTTCTCAATCTTTCTGGATATGACAAATTTTGCATATAGGGTAATTGTCTTGTAATGCTTTTTTGTACATTTTCTAGTTTTTCAATATGTTTCATTTTAATTTATAGAAACCCTATACTGGTCGAGTACCAGTTATCGCCGTGTACCAGTTATCGCCAATTTTCACATGCTTCGAGATTGTGCGTGACTTTGTTACAGGGATGTGCACAGAAGTGACAACAATATCCTAAAATAACATTCATTGAGGAAATTTGTTTCAATCTTTAAAACAATGAAATCTGAGATAAAATCCCTTGGGAGCCCCTTAAAATATATATTACTATGTGGGGGGTCACGTATGATAATTAGCTAAAAATAGATTTTTTACATGTGATGCTGTAAAAGAGAACTTGGGGTGTCAGCTATATTTTCTGCCAGAAATAGATACGTTGCTTTCTCTTCAAATAGTCAAATTAAGATGAATTGGGGCTGTAAAGGTCTTCTGTTTTCTTGTCATCGTGAACAAAATAGAGCGAATTCGGCATTGATAAAAATCATGATACTTTCAGTTTGAAAACTGCATCGGCTGACCTTTGATTCTTAATTCCCTTTTAGTTAATCCCTTTTTGGAGTACTACAGTGCATTAAAGTGTGCATTTAACAATTTGATAAAAAGCTGATGGTTATTTTGAAGGATGGCGATAACTGGTACACATATCCGCAAAATTTGTCGAGAAAACCAACCCTATTTAAAATGACTATTATTACTGCGCATGTGCAATGAAACCAAAAATTAACACGATTGGTTAACATATTTCTTGGTAAATTTTTACACTATAACGCATTAAAAGTTTAGTCAGAGTTTAAGAAGATCAAATGCAAATTTACAGTGTTAAAATGGCGATAACTGGTACACGACCAGTATAGATATTGAAAACAAATACATTTCCTTTCTTTTTCATATTAGAAAATGAATACCCTGTAAAAGAGTAAACATTCCGGAATTTCTGTCAAAAGAAGTTATCAAGATACAAAGTATATCGATTAACAATCTAGTACTGGAGTGAATTGAAAATGGCATTTTTATTACCCTTATTTATTAATTAATACATGTCTTACCAACCAAATTTACCTTTTCAAAACTGTTACTTCAAGGCAAACCTTCCTATAAAATGGCCCTAATTAATGTAGCACCAAGCCCTCTGCTTACTCTATACTTAGTTATGAATGGATCATCAATATATTTCAGTCTTCTTGGAAGTTGAAAAAAAAACTGCCCTACATTTGGTCCAACAAGCAATGAAAATATTTGGACTATAGGCTTATATTGGGTGAGATTATGCAAATATTGCATATGTATTCAATATAAAGGCTTGTTCACAGTTTGAATAAGTTTGACAATTCTATGGAATTATTTCATAAATAAAGGCAGCTGTTCAGTGTTTGCTGTCAAAATAAGTAAAAAACAGTTGAACTGATTACAATATTGCTGGTGTACTGGTTCAGCAAAATTAACCAGTAAGAACTGTCAGACTTCTACATTGCAGGAAGACATTTTTGCTTCTTTTTCCATTTTGTCAGTACTTTGATTTTTGTCAACTTAACATTTTTTTCTATTGATGCTTAAATTACCGTTCAGATTTGTTGGTCTGTGGCTGGATAATACATGTAATGTATATTTTATCAAATAAATGATTGTCAGGTACCTTACTGTGTATAGAAATCTGTGTTATGAAGATCAGGACTATTTATTTGTTGTCCAGAGACCTCAGACTTCAGACTTTCCATTTAAAAAAAATATCCACAGTTATTGTTTATTTAATGTAATTCTAATTGTTGCATTTGATCAACTCATACACATGTATTTATCATGCATCCATTTCACTACATGTACATTTGATATTGTGTAATGTGACCTTTTTGTTTGTCATGAATAAGGATATCCAAATAAATTAATCTACAACAATCATTTGGATATATAAAATAATGAAAATTTTCTTTTTTGAAACTCAAGCTTTTTCATATTTTCCATATCCATTGTAGAAATGTTATATTCAATAATCAAATATTAGTCTAGATTCTATATGTATAACACTGAAATATTGAAATTTGATGTTTTGTAGATTATAAGAAGTTGTCACACAGATTGTAGTATTTTGAGTATTTTGTATAATAAGTTTGGTTGTTTGGGACCAAAATTTAGAAGTAAACACCTATATAAACAATGGGAAAAGAAAAAGCAGGATTCCTGACTCCAAAGGCAATCGCCAACAGAATAAAAGCCAAAGGTTTACAGAAGTTAAGATGGTATTGTCAGATGTGTCAAAAACAATGTAGAGATGAGGTAAGGCCATACAAAATTAATTAATTGGTTCTCAGGCCATTTTTCATTTAAAATGATGAGGGAGGGAGGTGATTTTTTTTATCTTTTTATTTGCAAAAAAATAGATGAGGCAGCTTTTTACATTGTAAAAACCACCAAAAATGTAGTGAGGGAGGTGATTTTTTATTTTTATTTTACTGAAATGGCAAAAAATAGGGTCAATGAGGGGCTTTTTTCAAGCCTCAAACTAGATGAGGGAGGGCCTGTGAACCAATAAATTATTTTTTTATGGCCTAATCAGTAGTAATGCAGGGCTTGCTAGAAATGAAAACAAAATAAGTGTTGCGAGGTGGTTATATAATGCAAAAAATACAACANCTGCTTACCTGTATGGCAATTAACCATCAGTTGTTTAAAATTATTATGGTATTGAACATTAAAAGTATTCTTTCAGCAAAATTTTCATAATTAACAGGTCATACTTCTTTGAAAACATTGATTTTTTTTTTACAAACCACGTGTTTTGATAGTGGGTTATTTCCCCTTTAAAATTTGTCTTTCAATTTCCTTGAAATTATTTTGTAGACATTTACTATGCTGATATTTGCNAGAGTGGTTAACCACCTGAATTGGGCACAGTCAAAATAAAAACAAAAATAAGAAGACATCTGAATTCAAAAGATAAAAAAGGGGTAAAACAGCCCAATATTTTGACATGTAATGTCTTTTTCAAGGGTAAAGTAAAAATAATAATAAAAAACAAGTGTAAGCATGCTGGAAGAAATGAAGAAAAACTAAAAACCTATATTGGATAGGTGTGCAGCGAGCCGAGACATTTGATAAATCTAGCCAATCTTGAACACATTCATAAAAAGATGATTGAAATTATGGGGTTGTGAAACAAAAATTGGTAGGGACAGGAAATTTAGTGAAAAATGAGTATGAAAGACGAGTTAAAAAGACAAAATGTGGAAAAATGGACCAAAAATGAAGAAATTCATAATTAAAACAAATATTAAAATAAAGTAATGTGACAAACTGATGTAAAACTATACATTACTGGTAGGAAAGTTCCTGTATGTTCAAACCTCGAGGTCTGAAAGTTCCAAGAAGATGGATGGCTCTCAGTTCGAGTTCCTGTCTCCTGTTAACCACTCTCTTGACTATTGTATTCTTGCTAGAAATGAGCTCTTTTATGTTTAAGGCAGACATGGATACCTCAATGTCAGTAAAGAAAGGGAGGACTGAATATTGTACCCATTGATCAATGCAATTTATTGCAGATATTAACTAACTTTAATTACTGGTTATATAAAGTGTACCATAACATGCATTATAAGACAAATGTTAACTAGATTTTTATCATGTTGATTGATTGATTGGGGTTTATTATCACTTTCAGCAGTATTTCAGCTATCTCATGACAGTCAGTTTTAGTGGTGGAGGAAGAAGCCGGAGTGCCCGGAGAGAACCACCGACCTTGGGCAGGTAACTGACATACCTTATCACTTACGATTGTAAGCCGAGTGCACCCTTTTTAGCTCACCTGACCCAAAGGGTCAGTGTGAGGCATTGCCATCGCTTGGTGTCCGTCATCCTTCCGCCATCCGTTAACTGTTCACATTTTCATTTTCTCCTTTGAAACCACTAAAGCAAATTCAACCAAACTTTACAGGAATGATGTACTAAAGGTCCTTTACAAAGATTGCTCATTTCGTTCCGATCCAATAAAAAACATGGCTGCCAGTGAGGAACTTAGGTTTAAAATTGGATCCTATGGGAAAAATCACATTTTCATGTTCTCCTCTCTGAAACCACTTAGGCAAATTCAACCAAACTTTACAGGAATGATGTACTATAGGTTCTTAACATAGATTGCCCATTTTGTTCCATTCTGATAAAAAACGTGGCTGCCAACACAGAGCATAGTTTAACATTGGACCCTATTTACTTTGCTGGTCCTTTACAAAGATTGCTCATTTCATTCCGATCTGATAAAAAACATGGCCGCCAGCACGGAACTTAGGTTTAACATTGGACCCTATGGGAAAAATCACATTTCCATCTACTCCTCTGAAACCACTGAAGCAAACTCAACCAAACTTTACAGGAATGATATACTTAAAGTCCTTTACAAAGATTACTCATTTCATTGTAATCCGATAACAAACATGGCCACCAGCATGGAACTTTGGTTTAACATAGGATCCTATGGGAAAAATTACATTTTCATCGTCTTCACTGAAACCACTGAAGCAAATTCAACCAAACTTTACAGGAATGATGTTCTTAAGGTCCTTAACATAGATTGCCCTGATAAAAAACGTGGCTGCCAGCACGGAGCATAGTTTAACATTGGACCCTAATTACTTTGCTGGTTTCTTCAATTTAAGACCAGGTGTAAGTTAGGAACTCCATAGACCTCATAGTCTTGGTAACATTACTTTAAAGATATTCTAACAGTATAATAAATCTTGTGTCAAGACAAGTACTTTTCAAATTATAAAATGTTTAGTCTTAAATACATTAGACTTGATCTTTATATTGACACATGATAAGATTGTTTTGTTCTATTTCAGAATGGATTTAAATGTCATACCATGTCTGAATCCCATCAGAGACAGTTATTACTGTTTGCAGAAGCTCCAGACAAATACATTGATTCATTTTCTCAGTAAGTTCAGATTTAAATGTCAGACCATGTCTGAATCCCATCAAAGACAGTTGTTGCTGTTTGCTGAGGCTCCAGACAAATACATTGATTCATTTTCTCAGTAAGTTCAGATTTAAATGTCAGACCATGTCTGAATCCCATCAGGGAAAGTTGTTACTGTTTCCCGAGGCTCCAGACAAATACATTTATTCATTTTCTCAGTAAGTTCAAATACAAATTTTCCACTATATCATAATCCAAATTTGTTATGTGCTCAGTATCAGTAGCATTTCCTTACATTATAGTAAAATTAAAAAAAAAGAAGAAAAATCAGAAAAGCTCAGCAAAATCAAACTAGACAAAGCAAAAATAGATATTGAGAAACTCATCAAATTAACAACACAGTGTTAGGATGACCTTTACAAGTCAAAGTTACAATAATATTGCATTAAGCAATCTTTGTGATTTAATTATGACCGTACTACACAGTCTATTATTAACATATGGATTCCACAATTGCATCGAGTGAGAAACCATATCTCTACACTAGAGATAGTTAAATATTCAGATGTTTAAACATGAGGCTTGCCAAGGGTTTAAACATTTAAACCTTTTACTATCAAGAGTATAGAAATGTCATTTCTTATGAGATATGATAGTGGAATTTGTTTCTCTAATGATTTCAAGGACATTTTGGACAATAACATGATCTCCCCTTTTCTTCTAATCAAAATTAATGCCTTATGGTCACCTATTTTCATAGCGTCACAATGGTAAAGTTTGAAAATGTCAAACATTTTTGACATCATAAAAAAATTCAATCAATCAGTGGCTGAGAACAAATGTCTTTTTATATTTTTGCACCATTCAGAAAACATGATAATGGGACAGAATTGTGCACCATTCAGAAAACATAATAACGGGACAGAATTAAGAGAAAGTTGAAATACAATGGTATTTCATTAGTTTTAATGAGATTTACCTCGGGCAGGACGGTCTAGTGTCAGCTGTTTTTTTTAATTGATTGACAATGTTTTGTCCAATTTTCTATGAATTAGCTCCCCTTTCTCATTAATATTATTTATAAATATTTCAACTGTAGGTTGGATATTCTGTCTGAACATGGGAACATCTAATAAACTTTTGGTTACATCTGTAACTTAATACTTACCAACATTTCTTTTTGTTATCAGAGAATTCCTAGATGACTACTTAGAATTATTGAGGAGAAGATTTGGTAAAAAGAGAGTACATTGTAATATAGTATACCAGGAATATATATCTAACAGGGAACATGTACATATGAACAGTACACAGTGGGAAACGCTAACAGAGTTTGTCAAATGGCTGGGAAGAGAAGGTGAAAAAATTGTTTTGTGTTTTTTATTTATTTATTTTTTTTGAGTATTTTGAATTAAAGAGTATGATTTATGAAACTTTTATAGAGTTCAAGGGACAAAATACTGTTTATCAGGTATATTTTTGAGTGTGTTTAATTTTTACTGTGTTTTTGGTTGACAATCTTGGTTGAAAATCAACTTCCACATCAATTTCACTTAATATTCAAATATATCGGATAAAACAGTTACACATGAATTATAAACACAGGAATATCTCCTTGTTTATTTTGTAGGACATTGTGTTGTGGATGAAACAGAGAAGGGATGGTTTGTACAGTATATTGACAGAGATCCAGAAACATTGAAAAAGATGGAACAAATTAAAGCTAAGGAAAAAATGGAACTTGACGATGAGGAGAGGTCTGCTAAATTTATACAGAATCAAATAGAAAGAGCGACAGCACAGGGTCAGAACACACAACAGACAGAGTATACAGAACTGAAGAGGGAGAATGAAGATGAGAAAGGTTTGTGTCATGTTGTGGGGGAGGATTTCATAATGTATGGCATATAGAGCAATTAAACAACATCTTAATTGAAAATATGTATAAAAAGATGTTACTGCACAATTTTCAATGAAATCTTTATCACATTCACATGACAAGAAGGTCTTGGACACCCAAAATTAAATGTATAAACAATCACAAAAGCATTGAAAACATTTTATACATGTAACTCAACTAATGAGTAGCTTTATGAACAAGAACAAAATGCATTTTATGATTATCACTGATACCCGTGCTGATAGTTTTATTTAGTTAAAATTATGTTTGTTTGAAATAATTATGAAATTTGTTTATTTCTTTCAGTGACTTTAAGTCTTGGTGGACTGAGTAAAAAGAAGGAAGGAGAAAATTCAGCAAGGTATTCAGATATATTTACTTTCAAAAAACACCCCAATACACTAACTTTACAGGCTTTTGTGATGTCTAATTTTATTAATTTTCTGATGTATGGAGTATCATCTTGTACACAGATCCTTTTTTAAGTCAATTCTTAGGCATTAGTTTTTGGTTTTTTCTGCTTTACAATCCTAAGATTGTTGCTTTCTTTGGTTTTTTTCCATTTTTTTCCCTCAGAAAATCTGATTAGAATTGGTGTGTTAGATTCAGGGTATTGAAATGATAGTGTACTAAGTTTGGTGTATTAGATTTTGTCTAAATGTACGGGTATTTTGCCTTTTTGTTTAAATACAGTAAAACCTATTTTAAGGGGATACGATACAGTACCAAGGGCAGATAATAACATCGCCAGATCTGGAATGTTTTTTTCACGACGTCACAGATTAGAGCGCGACGTCATAAATCACCGGACTTCGCGAATCGCGGACATGTTACTGTCTGTGAAAGCATGTAAAACAAATCTAAGATAAATTCAATGTGGTTAAATATGAATTGCTCATAACGAAATAGGGAATGTGGACATGCTTCTCAAATTGAAACCTGAAAGCAAAAATCTCCTTTCGGCATCGTTCCAATCGAATCATTTTCCCAACGGCATCGTTTACAATAGAATCAATTTTCAGGCCAATTTCACGGCATTTTACGATTTGAATTTTCAGGGGATGCTTTGAAAATTCAAATATAAATCCCGTGAAAATGTTTTTTTTTTTATATGCAATACTTTCACGGGTTAAATACAAAATGCTGTGACAATGTATTATCAATAAATAATAGGCGAGAGTATGATATTGAAGAGGCATTATCACGATACACATGCATGATAACTTTTTAACTTTAAATGAGGTCGGTATGATCTTTTTCGGGACAACAGGAAAGGTCAATTATTTCACAGAGAATTCGAAAAAAAAACAATTATCAGAAACGGAATTCGGTCAATTTTATTTTTCGGGATGACTGAGGGATCGTACTTTTTTCTGGGGAAATCGGGATCAAAACCCTCATACCCAACCCCTTAAATTAAACCAACACAACATACAATGAATTCTGATTTTTTTTTCATTAAAGGTCGATAGGTGAAACCAGGGAATTGGTCACTCTATAATGATCTATATACTTGAACAGCGGCATAAGGGAAATCATCACAAAGTCACTAGAAAATCGAGTTGTATTCGACTGATCTTTGTGAATATCTTCAAAAACAAGTAACCATTAATCACAGGATAAATTTTCTGTTCTGTTTTATGTCTTTTATTTCCTGTTTAATGAAATTAAATTATGTTCTATTTTTCGCAACACTAATAAGAGAGAAAACATAAGTTTACGACGTTTTTCCAAGCAAAATATGATGTAACGTCATTTCGCGCCAAAACCGGGAATGCTCATTTGTTGCGATAAAAAATGCCAGTTTTCTCTCTGTAGCTTTAAATTAAGCACATGGACCCCCATTTTTCAAAGCGAATTTTNAAATTATGTTTGTTTGAAATAATTATGAAATTTGTTTATTTCTTTCAGTGACTTTAAGTCTTGGTGGACTGAGTAAAAAGAAGGAAGGAGAAAATTCAGCAAGGTATTCAGATATATTTACTTTCAAAAAACACCCCAATACACTAACTTTACAGGCTTTTGTGATGTCTAATTATATTAATTTTCTGATGTATGGAGTTTCATCTTGTACACAGATCCTTTTTTAAGTCAATTCTTAGGCATTAGTTTTTGTTTTTTTCTGCTTTACAATCCTAAGATTGTTGCTTTCTTTGGTTTTTTCCATTTTTTTCCCTCAGAAAATCTGATTAGAATTGGTGTGTTAAATTCAGTGTATTGAAATGATAGTGTACTAAGTTTGGTGTATTAGATTTTGTCTAAATGTACAGGTAATTTGCCTTTTTTGTTTAAATACAGTAAAACCTATTTTAACAGTACATGTACTCTGACTTAATCAGAAACCTGTCTTAGCTAATCACACTTCAAGATTCCTTTGTATCAACATATATATTTTCTAAACCTGTGTAAACCAAACACCTGTCCTCACCAAACATACTGTGTGATCCATTTGTTTCTATATCTTCATATTCTGAACATGTGTATACCCAACAAAGCATTTCATTCCATAAATGTTTGGTAAAGACAGTTTACACTGTAATTATATCTTCCTCATAAATCTGTATTGTCAATTTATGACTCCATATGTAATTGAAAAAAAAAATCTGCAATTTAAAATGTTCATGTCCATGTGTGTGGAGTTGAGAAGTCAGATTACTATTAAGATTTTTTTTTCAAGGATGCTTGCTGGTCACATTTGGGTATCTGTCAAATTTCCAGACTTCTCTTTTGTTATCAATTCAAAAGCATTATAATTTTTTGCTAATGAACCCCACATTTTGTTTAAATTTCATTTTATACATCTTCAGGAGCAATCTGACAAAATTTCATTAAATCCTATTTATTCTGTCACAGTCATTTATTTATGAATAAAAACTTCTTATGTTATATAGAGATCACCGTGTATCATCCGTACACAGGATATAGGTATCGGGGCTGGTTTTCGTTTAACTTTCAATGAAATCTCCCATTAGCAAAATGTTCATTAGCAAAAAATTATAATGCTTTTGAATTGATAACAAAAGAGAAGTCTGGAAATTTGACAGATACCCAAATGTGACCAGCAAGCATCCTTGAAAAAAAAATCTTAATAGTAATAAACCAGTGTAAACCAGTATATAGGTACTTAGTAGCTATAAACTGGATCCACGTACACTAATAGTAAACGTCATTGAAATTTAAGTGAAAACCAGTCTTGGTACCTACATCCTATGTACGGATGATACACAGTGGATATATACCTGTGAAAAATTTAGAGGAGTTTGCTGCCAAATCAACAACCTTTTAAATTTTGTTTGCTTAAATTACTTCTTTTTCAGTTTTCTAACAAAAATCACATTTATCTGAAGTCCTATTTATTTTCAAATTGATATGTGAACATTTTTGGGTAATTGTGGTAGAATGGAAAAAAAAAGTTCTGATACTTAATTTGCATCTCTGTAAAATGCATATTAATATGATTAAACATATGCTGAACAACAATATTCCAGATAGCACATAATGCCCAGAAATCAGACTCTACAATGAATGAAGGTCTTATTTTTAAAGTACTGGTAGGTCATACTATCTACTGTTAAAATGTTACATGTAATCTAATTTTAATACAGTTCTAGCACAGACAATCCATTAAAGAAAGCAGCTTTAGAAAATCCTTTCAAGAAACCATCTAGTTCCCAGCCTGTTAGTAAAAAAGAAAGTAAACCTGAAAAAGCTGGACAAAAGAGAAAGTCAGCTCTGGATGAAATTATGGAAGTAAGTAAGAAACATAGTATTCAGATAAAATTAAGTTAAAGGAGTATGCTTGGCAGGTCTCAAATACATGCAATATTATGCAGTTATGGCACTTCTATGAGATCAATATGTGGTTTAATGGAGAAGTAAAGTTATATTGAACGAGGGTTTACCCCGATTTCAATATTATTTTTGCACTCTGTTAAACCCCATATTGATGGAGTAAAGAGGTGTCATAATTGTATTCGATTGATGTGACTGAAGTAAATAATGACAACCATATGGATGTGTTATATCTAATGTAGGTGTGGAAGGGTGTGACCTGGAAATGTACATCAATGTTAGTGTGAAATCTCATGATTTATCATGATCAATTATTCAGTATCACAAATTATGAACCAGATACATTTCTATACTTTATATATAGAAACAAATATAATATCATTTAATATCCTCAGGGTTTGTCTATTCAAACAGTAGTACATAAATTTTTATCAAATTCTAAATCTTTTGTTATAATTTTTTTAAGACTGAAAACCGTTAAATACAAAATTTTTAACATTTTCCTGCCAAAATTTTGATTTCATTTATTTTGATTTACAAATTGTTTTGCTAACTTGGGTCTATGAAATGTAAACAAATGTTTGAATTTCAATTACATTTAAATAGACACTTGTACTTGCTAAAAATGATGTATCTAAGTGAAGTGAAGTAAGGATATGGAAAGATTTACATCATGCAGTATATAACTCACAAAATATAGAATATACAGAATATAAGACAAAGGTATAGGCCAGAGATATGTATTACTTGTTTAACAAAAAGTTCATGCAAACTTTTAGATGAATTGTGCAAAAATGAAAAGTGTTTTTTTTTGTTGACCTGAAACTCCACATGAAGTTAAAAACCTGATCATTGCCACTTTTTAGCTAACCTGACCCAAAGGGTCAGTGTGAGCTATTGCCATCACTTGGCGTCCTTCGTCCGTCCATCATCCGTCTGTTAATCTTTTAAAATTTTCGTCTTCTCCTCTGAAACTACTGAAGCAAATTTAATCAAACTATACAGGAATGATGTATGGAAGGTCCTTCACAAAGATTGCTCATTTCATTCCGATCAGATTAAGGCTATTCCATTTAAATTTCCATTGGGGGGGGGGGAGGAGGAGGAACACCATTGAATTATTTTTCTGTTGGTGGTGGGTAAATTTCTACTGTATCCTAATAATTATATATTTAAATTTTTTTCTCTTGATGGGGGTATAAAAATAAGTGTTGTTCCACCCTCTCTGATGGGAATTTTTACTGGAATAGCCCTTAAAAACATTGCTGCCAACGCAGAACTTAGATTTAACCTAAGACCCTATGGGAAAAATCACATTTTCATCTCCTCCTCTGAAACCGCTGAAGAAAATTCAACCAAACTTTAGAGGAATGATGTAATAAAGGTCATTTACAAAGATTGCTCATTTTGTTCCGATTCGATAAAAAACATGGCCGCCAGGACGGAACATAGTTTAACATTGGACCCTATGGGAAAATCTCATTTTCATCTTCTGCTCTGAAATTACTGTAGCAAATGTAACCAAACTTTACAGGAATGATGTATTATAGTTCCTTTACAAAGATTGCTCATTTCATTCCAATCGGATAAAGAAAAAACATGGCCGCCAACGCAGAACTAGGTTTAACATAGGACCCTGTGGGAAAAATCACATTTTCATTTTCTCATCTGAAACTGCTGAAGCAAATTGAACCAAACTTTACAGAAATGATGTACTATAGGTAATTTGCAAAGATTGCTCATTACAAAAAATGGCCGCCAGGACGGAACATAGTTTAACATAGGACTCTATGGAAAAAATCACATTTTCATCTTCTGCTCTGAAACAGCTGAAGCAAATTCAACTAAACTTTACAGGAATTACATATGGAAGGTCCTTTATTAAGATTGCTTATTTTGTTTTGATCTCATAATAAACTGGAGTAAGGACTGTCGGAAACGACAGTGATCCCCACACCCCCTGTTTGACACAGAAAACAGCTATAGACCCTGGGAATAATTTTCCTTAACATTTTTGAAATTAAACTATTGACAGTCACTATTTTTACCATAAGGAATTAAAGAATGTATGGTTGTTAGGAAGAATTCCAAAAAATAATTAGTCTTTGAGACTTTCAGGAATTTTACCAAACTTGGAATCATATATTTTGGAAATCAAGTTTGTGAAATGTTTATTCTAATTCTAAGAAAATTTTTTAACTATGGTTTCAATGTAGAATTCCAAAAAATATGTGGTCTTTGACACTTTCAGGAAATTTACCAAAATTGGAATCAAATATTTTTGAAATTCAATT
>MJUU01069156.1:93056-105795 GCA_002080025.1 Modiolus philippinarum
ATATCAAAAATCCGAAAGCTTATTGCGCATCTACAGACCATATGCAACAATTCTACAACAAAATTAAAACCCTAAATCCAAAAATGTAGGAGGAGTTCGCGTCGCATGCACCATTTGTCAAAATGGACATCTTGGGGCCTCTTGTTTGCACCAAGACCAATATCAAAAATCCGAAAGCTTATTGCGCATCTGCAGCATATATGCAACAGTTCTATAACAAAATTAAAACCCTAAATCCAAAAATGTAGGAGGAGGAGGAGGAGGATGTGTGACGGATGGGCGGATGGACAGACGGACGGACAGACGGACGAGGCCAACGACAATATCCCCGAACTTTCATTCGAAAGTGCGGGGATAACAAGACCGCCAGCATAGAACATATTTAAACATAGGACCCTAAGGGATAAACATTACTTTCATCACCTCCTGTAAGCATTTTGTCAGGTTAGCAATTCAGGCTCAGTGTCTGAGCCTCTAATTCTCCAAAGTTTGCTAATTTCATAACAGTGATAATAAATCTTTTCATTAAATCTATTACATATAGAATGACCTTTTAAGGATTCAATTTCTCAATTTAAGGTGTCATTGTTAAATTATACTCTAAACATTTACTTTATACAAATCATTGAATAGTGCATTTGAAAACAAAAATAAAAATGGTAGTCTGATGAAAAGATTAAAAACGTAATTCATTCTTTTTAAGATTTTGAAGCATTTATCCCATTAAGCAGAAAATGGGAAAACTGTGACCTTTCTATGGGCTATTCTTGCTAAGCCTTCTCCATCATAATGCCATAATAATTTTTGTTTCGTTTGTCAGTTTGAAGAAAAACAGAAGGAGAAAATGAACAGGAAAGATTTCTGGTTACATGAAGGCATTGTTGTTAAAGTAGTGACAAAAAAACTTGGAGACAAATATTACAAGAAAAAGGCCGTAGTCAAGGTATGTTTAGGAATTACAAGTATCTCCATAAGCTAGTTGCCGGATACAGTTAGTTTGTTTCTGAATCCAGTAAGCTTGTTTCGGAATCTAGTTTACCTTGTTTCTGAATCTAGTTAGCTCGTTTCGGAATCTAGTTTTGTTTATTTTATTGTATTATATGTATAAAACAAGCTATTTCCAGGGTCCAATGGAGGAATTTGTCCAAGTAAATATCAAAGCATGCTTTTCAATTAAATTTCTGTGTTTGTATTATATAATCTCTAGACAGAAGTAATGGTATCTGACAAAGTTTTCCTGTGTATTTCCTAATAAAGAAAACTATTGTGAAGTCTATTCTTATCCATTATCTTTGAAATTTTCACTGTTAAACTCTGAATTTCATGCCTTTTTGTGTCACCTGCACACTTAGTGTGGGGCGACATATAGGGATCACTTTAGTCGTCTTGCATCGTCGTTGTCGTTGGCATTGTCGTTGTCCATCCCACTTTTTCGTTACACTTTTCCCAGCAACTACAAATCACAGTTACTTGAAATTTTGTATGTGAATTCAGTATAGGGTTCCCTATTGCACTTATTGAATTCGGGTCTGTTTGACATCTACTTCCTGTTTACCGACTTTGAATATTTTTAACAAATATGGTTTACGATACAAATATTTTTCCACATACTGTCAATAGGTACAAATTTTCGTCACATTTTTCTCAGCAACTACAAATCACAGCCACTTAAGATTTTGTATGTGACTTAAGTATGGGGTTCTATAGTGCGCTTATCGAATTCAGGTCTGTTTGACATCTACTTCCTGTTTACCGACTTTGAATATTTTTAACAAATATGGTTTACGATACAAATTTTTGTAGCACTTTTCTCAGTTTATTCAATTGGTTAATCTTTAACTCCTTAAAAACTGTAAGTCATATTCCAACCAAACTAGCAGGACATGTTGTTCACCTGATCTAATTGCGCACCTGATACTAAAATCAATTTTACAGATTTTAGAGGTTCACTGAGCAAAAATAGTTCAAATATTAATTTGGTTTGTTTATCTGCAAGCCCTTCAAAATCAATTCATATTCTAAACAAATTTACAGGATATGTTTTTTCTCCTGCTCCAAACATACACCTTATATTTAGAATTTTGATTCTACAGATTGTAGAGGTTAAATGAGCCAAAATGGCTCTTTTAAAGAGCAGGCGACACAAGTGTTCCATGGAACACCCATCAATTTTTTAAAATTGCTCATTTGGATTTAAATTTCTGAACTGTAGTTCCTCGTGGTGACTTCACAATGAAGAACAACAATAAAAGAGTTGTTCTATTGCTTAGCTTAAAGACACATTTTAAAGTTTAAGTTCAAAATTTCACTCCGTGTTGAAATCGTAGATCCATGAAACTCAGCTAAGAAAATTATACTGGAATAAACAAAGCAAATTAGCATTCTTTTCTCTTCACACTTTATTAATATACCTAGCGCACAGCAGGATCATGTAAATGGCAAGGAGTAAGTGTTGGAGCATGTTCCATGTTAAGTGGATTTTTCAGCAACAAGTATTTTTTGTTGAACTTTCAAAGATAGGGTATCTTTAATTTCCATGCTTTACTTTCAATGAGTAGGGGAGAGGGTTATTCCCTTTGATACATTCTAAAAATATTGCCTATTTTACTTCAAATTTTTACTTTGGAAATTATTTAATTTAAATGTCGATTAAATCAAGATATCCATTAATTTTACAGGAAGTAATAGATTTGTACAGAGCAGTGATAAAATTAATAGACAGCGGAGATAAAATGAAAGTTGACCAATCACATCTAGAGACTGTTATCCCTGCGCAAGGTAGGTAACAAGTTTTCAGATGTAATGTTATAATGATGGGATTGTAGACATTGTTTGTGTTTATTTCTATTGAAAGCTTAACTTTCAGTCATCCAATTCTTATGAATTTTTTTAAAAAGGGTTCCTTTGCACAAAGGAAGAATTTGAATGGTTGTGAATATTGCTGTTTAAAACATGCCTTAAATTGCTGAATCAGGTAATATTACATATTGTGATGTGGAACATAACTAAGTGATCAATTCAAAATCTGTGTAAAAATCTGTCGAAGTGGGATGTTATTGTATCCTGCCAAGCTCTTTGTAGTTCTTTATTATCATTCTTTAACTGATTAGGCCAACAAAAAAAATATGTGTGTTTACTGTAGTCTGCTTAAAAAAATTATGGTCGGTAGGTCGTTTTTTTTTTTTTCAGGCATCGTCAACGAAATGCGGAAATTTCAGGTCATTCCCGAGTCCGTTCCGAAATTAATCATACAAACCGGAAGTCCTGCCATTTGCATTGTGTTTTGGAAGAAACTTGGCATATTTCTTGATTATACTACCGCAAAAATTTTTGCGGTCGTATAATGGTATGGTGCTGTCGTCATCGGCGTCGTCGTTGTCGCCGTCGTTGTCGTCGTTGTCGCCGTCGTTGTCGTCGTTGTCTATAGACACTTTTGTTTTTGGTCAATAACTTAAGTTTCAGTTGACCAATCCTTATGAAATTTTAACACAATGTTCCTTGGCTTTAGTTTTGGTCATTGTGGCCCCACCCGTTTTGAAAAAAGGGGCCAAAAAGGGATAAATTTGATGTTTTAACATATTTGACTGTAGAATCTTTATTATTTATCGGATTTTGATGGGGTTTCTTTAAGTGTCTTCCTGAGGAAATTTCCAATCAGTAGTATGCCAACGGATTTCATGTGGCATGTACCGTTCACAAGATAAATGGGGCCCAAAGGGGGCCAATTTCAAGAATTTATTTTTTTTATTTTTAGTCCGATTTTGATGCAGTTTTTTGCAGTGGATTCCTTATGAAAAAATTAACATAGCGCTGCAGCATTAGATTTTTGATAACTTGTTCCTTTTCCAAGCTATGAGGGGCCCAATTGGGCAAAAATTGAAAACATGTGGATTATCTAAAATTTTTATTTTTCATCCAATTTCAATGGGATTTTTTTTTTAGATTCCTCTCATTGTAGGCTTTAATTAGTATGTTGACAGATTTGGCGTAGCTCTTACCGTTTCCGAGTAATAAGGGGTCAAAAGGGCCAAAATTGCAATTTTTAGAAATGTGTAAACTCTTTTTTTTACCTCAGATTTTGATGGGATTTTTTCCTTTGGATTCCTTTCAATGTAAGATTTCAGCAGTATATTCACAGATTTGATGTAGCTCTTACCGTTTCTGAGCTAAAAGGGGTCAAAGAGGTCAAAATTGCAATCAGTAGAAATATGTGAAGTCTTTATTTTTCATTAGATTTTGATGGGATTTTTTCCTTTTGATTCCTTTCAATGTAAGCTTTCAGCAGTATATCCACAGATTTGATGTAGCTCTTACCGTTTCCGAGCTATAAGGGGTCAAAGACGTCAAAATTGCAATCAGTAGAAATATGTGAAGTCTTTATTTTTCATTAGATTTTGATGGGATTTTTATCTTTGGATTGTTCTCATTTTAAGCTTTTAGTGATATGGCAGTATATTTTGTATTGGTCTTTGGTTTCCAAGCTATAATGGGTCAAAGGAGCCAAATTGCAATACTTCAAAATATGTGAAATTTTTAGTTTTCATTGGATTTCAACCTGAAATTTTTCTTTGGATTTCTCTTGATGGTAGTCAACAGAATTTCTTAACTCTTACAATATCCTAGTAATAAGGGATTAGAAGAGCTAATTTTTTTTTTCACTAGTTTGTGTCCAGTTAATTTCTGTGACAAGGTCCTTATTGTGTCCAGCAAATTACTGTGTCCACATTCATTTTAGTTTACACTTGTTCAAATTTCAGTGGTCGACATGCTGCGGTCGTATCATGCTGCGCTCGGCGTAGCCCTTTATTTTTTTCTATTTGAATGTCTTTTGAACCAAATAAAAAGTTTAAATGTCTATTTTATTAACTTTCCGTACCAGCGGAAGCATGTTACCAGATAAAATTATCAATTTACAGAGGCCTGTATCAAAATAGGGTCGGTTGATAACAACTTTTTTTTTATGAGAATCAATAAAAAGTTCTAGGGTCGGCATCTAAAAAATAGGGTCGGTCGGACTACCGTAAACACACATACCGTGAAAGTACTATTGTTCGTGGGGTCAATTTTCGTGGATTTCGTGGTTCCCTAAAACCACGAAATTAAGTTCCCAACGAAATGTATTTTTCCATTGAGTTTTAATGCATTGAATTCGAAACCACGAATTTAAGTGCCCACGCAATAGTGAATTTTATGAAAACCACGAAAATTGATGTCCACGAATAAAAGTACTTCCACAGTATTTTTTTTTGACCTTATGTTATGAAGTTGTACATGCTGGACTGCTAATCATTGAGTATCTATTCTATTACCCAGACATGTGGACTGGTAGTGTCATAGATATTTCAACTGTAGGCTTAACAGAGTAAATTATCATGCTATCTAGCATAAAAAACAATTATAGAAAATTTGTTAGAACTGATCTATCAAGTTAAAAAAAATTCCATAAATACACACATAAAATAACATGAAAGAAATTTGTAAACGGCAGTCTATATTAGGCCATATGCTTACTAATTTATGATAAATAAAATACAGTCAAAAGAGTTCTTTTATTTTTAGTTTGCCTCAACGAAGTTGAGGGAGACTATTGGAGTACCCCTGGCATCCTTTTCCGCATCCATGTCCAAGTCTACATACACATCTGCATTTGGGCATATATCTCCACAACTATGCATGGTAGGGTCATCAAACTTTGCATGCAGGTGCATCTTGGGTTGACTAATTGGGTCTCTTTGACCCATATTTTACGCTTGATTGATTTACATTCAAGTTTTTGGACGAGTTCAGATCTCAGTCACTATGCATGGTAAGATCATGTTACCTTGCACATGCATGCATCTCTGATGGAAGGTCAGCATCCAGGCAAAATTAGGTCACTTTGACCTATATTTTACACTTGCACTTTATTGATTTACATTCAGGTTTTCGGATGAGTTAAGATCTCAGTCACTATACATTGTAGGATCATGTAACCTTACACATGCATGCACCTCTGATGGTTGGTCAGCATCCAGGCAAAATTAGGTCACTTTGACCTATATTTTCCACTTGATTGATTTACATTCAAGTTTTTGGACAAGTTAGATTTCGGTCACTATACATGTAAGAATCATGTAAACTTGCATATGCATCCATCTCTGATTGTACATCAGCATCCAGGCAAAAGTAGGTCACTTTGACTTATATTTTATGCATGAGTGATTTACATTCAAGTTTTCAGGCAGTTCAGATCTCGGTCACAATACATGGTAGGATCATGTAACCTTGCCTATGCATGCAACTCTGATGGTAGGTCAACATCCAGGCAAAATTTTGTTACTGTGACAATGTGCCATAACGAGGCGAACTCTGTAATTGTTGATTGCCTATGTTTTTTTTGAAGGTAAGAAGGTTATGATAGTGAATGGAGCCTATAGAGGACAAGAAGCCATTTTAGAATCTATCGATGAAAAAACATTTTCTTGTTCAGTTACCATTGCTCATGTAAGTAGATAAGTACAGTATAGAATCAGTTTGGTACATGGAACTGGTCTTATGGTCTGTAATCAGCAGTCTATGTCTGTTGATCTTGTTGGAGGCTTATCTGTGATTCCAGCATTAACATTGTAAATAACAAAGTACCAGAATTACCATAGATTTTGGGTTCCAGAGTTTTTGCCCCTGAAATAGGCAAAATCTGTCAATATTATAGTTTTGGATGATAACATCAGTTTGCTTTGAAGGAGAGTTTTAATATTTTTTGACAATATTTCTATTCATAAAATACAGTTCAAGATTGATTTTTATCTTGATCAGATTTTGCGTTCCAGAGTTTTTGCCCCTGAATAAGACAAAATCAGTAGATGGTTTCCAGATGAAAACTTCAGTTTGCTCTAAGGGGAGTTTTCATATTTCAGTTTTCTGTGAGGAAAAATTTCAATATTTTGGAACAATGTTTCTTATCATAGAGTACAGGTCAAGTTTGATTTTGATCATGATCAGATTTTGTGTTCCAGAGTTATTGCCCTTGATTTAGGCAAAAACTATAAATATTATGGTTTCTGGATGATAACTTCAGTTTGCATGGAGGGAAATTTTTAATATTTTGAGACAATGTTACTTGTTATAAAATACAGGTTAGGTTTGATTTTCACCATGATCAGACTTTGGGTTCAGAGTTATTGCCATTGAAATATGCAAAATCTGTAAATTTTATGGTTTCCAGATGATAACTTAAATTTTATTATTGAAAGTTTTAATATTTGAGGACAATGTTATTATTTATAAAATACAGGTCAAGTGTGATTTTCACAGTGATCTAAATTTGTGTGCCTGAATTATTGCACTTGAATCATGAAAGACCTAATGAAAAAGCTAATGGTCAAGCAAAATTATTATCCAGGTTCCTGCAACTACTAGAATTGCCTTTGGGTGGGGGTATTTGCAGATCACCTTTTTATGCCCCGCCTACAATAGCAGGGGGGCATATAGTGTTCGGGTCTGTCTGTGCGTTCGTCCCTTTCTCTGTTCGTCCGTCCCAAGTTAGGTTTACCCTCAGGTTGAAGTTTTATCTGTGAAGGATGTATGCTATTTTCATGAAACTTTATATTAATACACATTAGGGTATAATTAAACAAAAATCGTAATAAAATTTTATCCATGCTATCAACTTCATGCTTCAATGAGCATGGAAAAAGGGGGGTAGTATGAGGTTTACCCTTAGGTTGAAGTTTTTTTTTTTCTGTGAAGGATGTATTCTATTTTCATGAAACTTTATATAAATACAGATTAGGGTATAATTAAGCAAAAATTATAATAAAAATTTATCCATTCAACCAACTGCATGCTTCACTGGTCATAGAAAAAAAGGGGGTAGTATGAGGTTTACCCTTAGGTTGAAGTTTTTTTTTTTCTGTGAAGGGTGTATTCTATTATCATGAAACTTTATGTAAATACACATTAGGGTATAATTAAGCAAAAATGATAATAAAAATTTGTCCATGCTGCCAACTGCATGCTTCACTGGTCATCGAAAAAAGGGTGATAGTATGAGGTTTACCCTTAGTTTCAAGTTTTTTTTTCTGTGAAGGGTGTATTCTATTATCATGAACCTTTACATAAATACACATTAGGGTATAAATAAACAAAAAAACATAATATATATTTACCCATGCCACCAATGTCATGCTTCATGATTATGAAAAAAGGGGTATGATTTGAGTTTTGTCGATAGATTTAAGTTTTTTTTCTGTGAAGAATATATATGATGTTATCATTAAACTTGATTAAATACCCATTAGGGTATAATTAAACAAAAATCATAATAAAAATATATATATATATATTGCAATCAACTCCATGCTATACTGATCACGAAATATAGCATTGTTCAAAACAGTTGCGAGGCGGGGCATTGTGTCCGTTAGACACATTTTCTTGTTCTAGCTTGCAAGGAAGTTGTTAATGCAGTTAAAGACTCAGAAGACTTTATTATGACATGTATAATAGCTGCTGTCCTAGGTCAATGTGCAAATTCAAGGAATTGAAGGAGTGGGCGAGAAATATACTATGTATACAGTGCTAGTTGTCAGAATTTTATATTTGGCCATTAAAATGTATTTTTAACAGTTTAATTAGCCATTTTAAAATGTAATACAGCATGCAGGTTGTTTATTTGGTATAAATGGAAGAAAACCTCGGGATGATATCCATTCTGTTGACATTGTAGTATACAATGATTTATGTAAAACCTTCAGCTGTATAATTTGATTTGAATATGATTTATTTAATGGGATTTTACTGGGTCAGGATTGTTCTTAATGGGGTGTGAAATTTGATCAGATATCTTATGAAGGACTCTACAATCTTTTTCATTTGTTTCTTTCTTTTCAGGGTCCTTTAAAAGGAAGATTAGTAGAGAAGATAGAATATGAGGACATAAGTAAAGTACATCAGACTTGACGCGAGGATGTGAAGTACGTGATAAACTCCATGGTAGACCAACTATAATTGGCCAGTCATCTACTACTATTGTGGAATTCTGGTTGACAGATACTGAATACAATGAAATAAAATCCCTAATTATAAACAGATGTCCACCTTATTATGTTTTACAGAATGTAAACAAGGATAGGGCAGTCGTGAGAAAAATGACCTTGAATAAGGTAACAAATTAAGTGGCTTATATGTAGATAATTATTTTATCATTCATCAAATAAACTGTATATCAACAGGTGTTCACTGGTTTTAGTAAACATATTTTTTTATCATGAAATTAATCTGTATGAACTTTCACTACTATCAATTATACAATGCTTAATGATAGGTGAATAAAACTTCATAGAATTCTTAAGTATTTGTACAGTTTTCACTTGCTCAGATACCAAAAGGAGTGTTTGAAAAAAGTTAAAGGAGTGCTTCATATAAAGAAGTTCTAATACTTTGAAAAATAAATTGTAAATGATTTATCCATGAAATTAGAACAGTAGGAGTAAGAACCAAGTGTTTTGCTATTGTATAATGATGTGGTTTTATTGTTATCATTGAAACATATAAACATAATCCTTTATAGTTGTGTTGGCTGACAATTAAGATCACTGTTTGTTGTTTTGCATTATTGGCCTACCAAAATAATTCGGTCAAATATTTCTAAGGACTCTGATCAACTCCCTTTATTTGGAACTGTACTGAGAACTGGGTTGCTGCTTAGTTTCCAATTTTCTGCATATCCACTTTCAGTTTGACAGATCTTTATAGTAAAAGATAGATCTTGATAGAAAAGCAAAACAAAATAATATTTGTTGCATCCACCTGTAAATTATATCTCCGACAGTTCTAATAATGATACATCATCTCAGGATGAATTGTAATTCAGCAGTGAGATCTTAATATTGAAAAACATTTGTAACCACATACCTTTTTCTTGGAGGTTTGACTTTTAGTGATGAAGTAAATTTTTAAAAGGCATGAACAAGTAAACAGGAAAGACAGTCTTTCTTTAAAATTTTACCAATTAAAATATCTTGTCATCTGTCAGAATATATTTGTATACATCATTGGGATTTTGATTGTTTGTAAATTGTAAGATATTTTTGATATCTATTTATATGTATACATGAATGTCAACTATTTATAAATGTAAATGTGATCCTCAAATGAAATAAAAATGTCAAAATAAAGTCTCTAAACTGATTGTGATATTTCTTTAGCAATCCATTTCTTTATTTATACAGTTGAATCTCATGGCTGTTACTGCAATTGCTCCAACACCATGGATGTCTCAAAGTCCTTTTCTGGTCCCTTTACTGAAGTTTCAAGGTAGTTCAACCTACCCCTCTTGCTGGAACTGTTTTTATTGGTCCGTAAGGTGTATGAGCCATCCAAGTTTAACTGACTGTATGTATTCACCAACCCAGTAGTCAGTACTTTGGTGCTGACCCTAAAACTGATTTTATTTGGAAACTTATATCTTTATTTTAGAAAAGTTTATTTAACACTTAAGATTTATGCTTGTGCACAGCTCTGTCCTTACCTGATTTTGGCTCTTCATTTAGATCATGTGGTTAATTTTTATGCCCCCATGACGAAAAGTCGGGGGCATATTGTTTTACCCTTGTCTGCCCATTCATCCATCCGTTCGTCTGTCCGTACGAATAAAAACACAACTTTTGATGTTTTTCAGAAACGGAAAAAATGCAGGAAAATTCAAAGTGCCTCAAATTGGTTGAAACTTTTCTGGAAGGTTGCTTAGCACCCATAGAAGTGATTTTAGGGCTCAGAATTTTTAGAATGGCTACCGTTTCTATTGAAACTTGAAAAGGGGCAAAAATTAAAAGTGCTTCAAATTGAACTTTTTCAGAAAGGTTGCCTATCACCCTTAGACATGATTTTAGGGCTCACCACATAGAGATGTGGTTGCTACTCCAAATTATGAAAGGGAGATAATTCACCTTTGTATATTTTCTGAAAAAAAGGGGGAGGTATATCATGAGGTCCATACTTGTACTCTGCCCACACCAGTTTTGCATCAACACACTCTTAAATTTGCATTTGCTATATTGATTCAATATCCATTTGCTTAATCTTGCATTGTATTTATAGGGATTTTGTCCCATGTACATTTACTCCATATCCCTTGATTTGTTCATTATACCCCTGCTTTACGGGAGGTATATAGTGTTCATGGTGTCTGTCCGTCTTTCTGTACCCAAAAGCTGGTATCCACTACTCCTCTTAAACCAATGATTGGAATTTCATGAAACTTATGCAGTAGCTTAATTACATATTATAGATGTGCACTATGCACTTTGTTTTCCAATAATTCCCCTTTTACCAGTTTTTGACATGTTTTGGACTTTGTCATTTTGGCTCAATGCAAACTATATGGTGACCACCTGGTATCCACTACTCTAAAATCAATGATTGGAATTTCATGAAACTTATGCAGGACCTTAATTATATATTGTAGATGTGCACCATGTATTTTGTTTTCAATGAATTAATTTTTTCCAGATATTTAAGAAAATTCAGGAAGGGGTGGGGGCGGAGGTATCCGTGGCCCAATAGGCCACAGTAACTCCCTATTTTTGTGTCGCCTGCACCTAGTGCAGGATCAACACATAGGGATCACTATCCGTCGTCTTGCGTCTGTCCGTCCGTCCGTCCGTCTGTATGGCTCCAAAATTTTTACCATTATCTGCATCTCCTCCTAAACCACTGGGTACTTTCCATTGAAACTTGCAGGAATGCTTCAATATGTATTGTAGATGTGCACCATGCATTTAGTTTTTCTTTATTTACGTTTTTCTAGATTTTGAAGCTATATTTGGACTTTGTCATTTTAGCTTATTGGAGTCATAGGGTATACCTCCATTATCCGCAACTCCTCCTAGACCGCTTGGTACTTTCCAACCAAACTTGCAACAATGCTTCAATATATATTGCATATGTGCACCATGCATTTAGTTTTTGATTAATTTTGATGTTTTTTTAGATTTCTAGCAATGTTTGGACTTTGTCATTTTAGTTTATTAATGGAGTCACAGCTATAATGGGTATATACCTCCATTATCCGCAACTCCTCCTAGACCGCTTGATACTTTCCAACCAAACTTGCAACAATGCTGCAATATATATTGCAGATGTGCACCATGCATTTAGTTTTTGATTAATTCTGATTTTTTTAGATTTCTAGCAATGTGTGGACTTTGTCATTTTAGCTTATTGGAGTCATAGGGTATACCTCCATTATCCGCAACTCCTCCTAGACTGCTTGGTCCTTTCCAGCCAAACTTGCAGGAATGCTTCAATATATATTGCAGATGTGCACCATGTATTAAGTGTTTGATTAATTTTTATTATACGACCGCAAAAAAGGTCATATATTGGTATGATACTGGCGGTGTCGGCGTCGGCGTCTGTAGACTCTTCGTTTCCGTGCGATAACTTCAGTTCTAGTTGATCAATCCTTATGAAATTTTAACATAATGTTGCTTGTCACAAAAGGAAGGTTGGGATTGGTTTTGGGTATTGTGGCCCCGCCCGTTTTTTTAAAAAGGGCCAAAAAGGGCCAAATTAGGTGTTTTCATATATTGGGCTGTAGAATATTTATTATTTATCGGATTTTGATGGGGTTTCTTTCAGTGTAATCCTTAGGAAATTTGGAATCGGAAGTACGCAACGGATTTCATGTCACATGTACCGTTAATGAGATAAATGGGTCCCAAATGGGGGAAATCTCAAAAATCTATTTTTTTCATTT
>MJUU01069160.1:0-11259 GCA_002080025.1 Modiolus philippinarum
TAATGAGTACTTCTTTTTTGACTATTTTTGGATTATGGCTTTCCATATGGTTTGATTTTAATGCTGATGATGAGAGGTTACTTCTTGAAACACGTGTACAGCATAACGAAATTTACCGTTATTTATGCAACTTTGGTATTTATTATATTTAGAAAAAAATCAAGTCAACGTAGCAGGACAATAAATAATGAGAACATAATTACGGAACTTTTGGAAATGTTATGGTGGCCAGATGCTGCCATTTCGCGATTTCGCGTTTTAGCGTTTTCTACTTTCACTTTCCACAAAACGCGAAATCGAGAAGGCGAAAACGCGAAAGCGGAAACCCCATTGTTACTGATTTGAAAAATGTCCCCTCAGATTTTATTATTTCTGTAACAGGTTTCTGTGGTTTGTAACTGGTTTTAAGAATTGTAATTTACAACCCTAATGCAGCACAAAATATTGCTACTCATATGTAACATTGTAACTGGTTACAAAACTATGGTGAAAATCAATGGACTATTTCCTTGCCATATCTACTCACTGCCATCCATTCCAGGGTTAAACATAGTTATGCAGCAAAAATACAAACTATGCATGCAATAAATAAAATAATATACAAAAAAGAACTCTCCGTAAGCCCCCTCCCCCCGACCTCACCCCCGCAAAATAAGGTAGAACGAGAACCGGTTAGGACAACCTTCACTATCCAAACTGACTCCGCTTAATGCTCAGTTCATAAAGTCTACAATGTTTAATCAGTTTTCATAGGTTTCAAGAAATCTTTGATATACACGACATCAGGAGTTCTAGCCTCGATCCTTAAGCCATAAGATTAGGTATACCGTGGCAAAATTTTGGCATCTTGGTTTACAATGGGGTTACCATACATTACAATGGGGTCAGAAATTTACGTAAAATTATTCTACGATGAGTCGGGGACTACACTACAGGATCTGTATCCATCCCCCCCGGGGGAGGGTACTTGGTAAATTTTTGACGGGGATGTGCAAAAATAAAAATCCTACCCGAATCAATACCAAGAGAGCCGATAAAAGTATACCCGAATCTATACCAATGCATTTACTTATACCCAAACAAATACCGGCTTACAATAAAATATTGTAAAACATGTGTGCTTAAGGCCAATTTTAAAGGAAAATGTGTGATTTTTTATTCACTTTGTAAAATAAAATTCTATCCTGTTATCCTGGAGTACCAGGCTGTTAAAACATATAGGAGTTTCCGCGAATCCAATTAGTGACGTCACAAAATCTAATTTACATATGTAAATTAACATTTTTGGTTGGCAAAGCTGAAGAATTACCACTATATAGCATTGGGATAGAATTTTTAATCTTTGATAACTTTTTTATTATACGCACGATTTTGGATCTGTAAAATGCATATTAAACATTGAGATATTCATATTTTTTCTACCGATTTACTTTTTGATAAAAATACACAAATATTTTTTCATGTGATTTTCAAAAATGTGAAAGTTTCGAAAAAATATATGGTTTACAAAATATGCAAATTCTATATATATTAAAGATAAAAAGCTGAAAATTTTTACAACCTGTAAAAGTGTAAACATTCCATAATTGAGATCAAAAAGAATTATCTATTTATCTTCAATAAAAATTTCTCACCAGTTAATTGAAAATGACATTTTTATGACCCTAATCAGTGACTACGATTTCTTGCCAATCGGCAGAAAAAATATGAAAATCTCGAGGTTTATTATGCATTTTATAGATCCAAAATCGGGCTAGTATGTAAAAAGTTATTTAAAAAATAAAATTCTGTCCCATTGCTATACAATGCAAGATATTCTTGAAATACGATTTTGCCAACCAAAAAATTGATTTTGTGACGTCACTGACAGGATTCGCGAACAAGCCTATACCGGACACTATACTATATAAAACTTATAAAATATACACCAAAAATATACCAAAGCACTAAAAATGATGCCCCAAATCAATACTAAGACCTGAAAAATCGCACTAAATCAATACTTACTTAGGTTTACTTAGGTGGTTTTCTGATTCAGGAACTGTCGGGCTCCTCTACATCAGACTCTACTTGAATGTCGACTCCACTTCCGGTGATTGTTGCTTTGAAGTCGTCATAAAGTAATTCTTGGTTCTTCCAATGTTTATCAAGCCTATTCTTAAAAGCGTTGACAGATGGTGCTGTAACAACTTTTTCTGGTAGATTATTCCATGCCTTTGATACTCTAATGGCAAACGAGTTTTTACGTATTTCGGTCTTGGCCCTTTGTGGATATATTTTAAGTTGATTTCCTCGTACCCCTGTTCTAACGGCCATGTCCTTCCAAAGTTTTATAAAGGATGCTGCTTCCTGGTCATATTTACCGTTTGTTATTTTGTACAGTTCTATCATGTCTCCTCTGATCCTTCTAAAACTTTATGATGGTAATTTTAGTTGTCTAAGGCGTTCTGCATATGTAAGGTTCTGCATTCCAGGTAACTGTTTTGTAGCTCTGCGTTGTACGTTTTCTATCATATCTATGTGTTTGGCCTTGTATGGATGCCATACTGAACTGGCAAATTCAAGATGTGTTCTAACAAGTGTTTTATATAATGGCACAAAAGTGTTGGCATCCATATACTGGAAAGTTCTCCTTAGTAGTGCAAACATGGAATTAGCTTTGTTGACTTTATCACTTATATGTTTGTCGAAAGTTAGTTCTGAATCTATTGTAACTCCTATGTCTTTTTCTTCTTCTACCTTAATCCTGAAAATAAGGACCCGAAAAAAAATGCACATCCCCATATAATTTTTCGAAACTTTCACATTTTTGAAATTCACATGAAAAAATTTTTTGTCTTTTTTTATTAAAAAGTAAATCGGTAGAAAAAATATAATATCTCGATGTTTAACATACATTTTACAGATCCAAAATCGTGCATATAATAAAAAAGTTATCTAAGATTGAAAAATTCTATCTGAATAGGCTACATTTATATGCCTTNATTTTTTCAACAGGAAATATTCAAACGGAAAATGATATCGCATACAATAGGAACCATTAAATGCTACAATTACAAATCATTTGTTATTTCCCATGCTTTTATTGCTTACGGAAACATGATTTCAATATTTTACGTCGGCAATTTAGTAAACCGGTGAGTTAGCAAAAAGTCAATTTTTAAGAAATAATGTCCCGGCATAACACATCAATATAATTATCATGTCGGGTTAGGTCTTCAATCGGAAATTGCATATCACTGAAAAGAATTACATTAATGAAACAATTTGTGTGAATTGTTTGTAAAAATCTTGAAATTTAAATAGGTTTAAAAGATTCATGACCAAATCGTAAAAAGTCGCTTTATAACTGACCACCCTACCACAAGGCTAATCTTTCTTTTTTATGGAAGAGAAATATTATTTGCATTGATTGTATTGTCATAATTAATGTATAGTCATGTCAAACATGGAGACATTCTGAACGCACCGTGTGTATGTTAAATAATCAGTTCCGTTTCCCTATTCCACCTTGCTCAAAATTCGTAATAAATACGTTTTTGGATGTCCAGATATAAGTGTTTGGAATTCAGTACCTAGTTCAATAACAGTGTAAGTTTTACATTATATTTTCATTATATTTGGATGAAGATTTATCCATTTAACGTTACTACACAACAGTTTATTTTGAATATCAGCTCTACACGTTGATTACATAATTTGCTATAAATATCGATTTTAACGGAATATTCATCTCACACAGGAACGTACAACTGTTGTTTATAGTTATATTTACAAGTTTCAACAAAGTATTTGAAGTTTTATGTATTTCTTTCCGTCTAAAAGAGGAAGATAAACAACCGTTATTCAGTTGCATAATTCGTATAAATATAGAATGTACGGCAAGCAATTAGTGACATTTAAATACATCCAGATATAATTATGGAACACATATTGCGTGAGTTACAGCAATTCAACTGTATTCTTCCGTGACTATACCGGAACTCGATGTTTGATATTACACAGACACACGTCATATTTGTGTTTATTTATGCAAATTATTGTGTATTTAAATATGTTGATATTCTACTCATAATAACGGTAACCTAAGATGACTATAAATTCTCATTAATTTGGACACATAACTTATGATTGTTAATTATTGCATTTTTCAGGTTTTTACCAATTGTTCACCGGCTAATTAAAATAGTTGATCCACACTGGGTTTTTATTTTGAATTGGGCCAACGAACTAGGTTAAGCTCGCTGAGTCCGGCTCAGTACAGTAAAAACACTAGAACCAGCCTGAGTTCCAGACCTCTTTTGGACTACTGGTAGCACCGTTCCTGCTGCAGGCAACACAGTTACAGGACAACGTTTCTTCCTGTTTCGGGACAGAAGACAACACAGTCACTCAACTACGGTAACACCGTTCCTGTTCCAGGCAACAAGCTACAACTGGATTAGAAACAACGTATCATCATGAGTATTGATCCAACAGATATGCCAGAGGAAGCCATTCCAACAGTTCCGGACACCAGGGTCCGGACACTTACAGAGAAAGGGCAAGAACAATATTCACAGACATGTGAGAAATATTGAATATTTATGGACCGTGCTTGACGCCCTGCTCCAAGAAGCAGTCGATCCTCCAGCTAACTTACTTGACCAGTTAAGCCTGGGTCAAAACATTGCACAAGCAAATACCAGGTACCAGAAACAACTCAGGACCTATAAGGACTTCCTGAAATCCAGCAGGACCGAAGACAGCAAACATGAATTGGAAGCCTGTGCAACATTATCAGGCTTCCGGCAACAAAGGATAGATGTCGCCCTGCGTAATCTACAGGAAACAAGTCAAGCTCTGACGCCTAAGAAAACACCAAAGGCACCTAGTAGCAGCTCATCGTCCCACAATACTAAATACAAATCACAAGGTGGGACGTCTACATGTACAGTCGCTTCCAGTCTGTTTAAACGTAAGAAAGCAAAAGCTGAAGCTCTCAAAGCAAGCCTTTCTTTCGCAGAAAAACAGGAAACTTTATGAACACAGGAAGGTCTGTTAGAAGAGACAACAGCTCGTCAAAAGGCTGAAATGGAAGCAACTACAGCTCGTCAAAAGGCTGAAATGGAAGCAACTACAGCTCGTCGAAAGGCGGAGATGGAAACAACAACAGCTCTACAAAAGTCCGAGTTGGAAGCAGCAGCAGCTCGGAAGAGAGCCGAGCTAAAGGCCGACCAAACATTGCTGGAGGCAAGAAAAGAAGCTGTCATGGCAGAAACTGAGGCTAAGATCCTGGATGACGATAGCAGTCAAACAGGTGTTGATAGTGAAGACCGGCGAAGTCAGTTGCCTATAGAGGAAGCAGACCCGCTACAACGGGTTCAACAATATGTTGAAGAACACTCCTTCAATGTTTCAAACGAGGAGGTACAAAATATCCCGTCAGTAGTATATGGGGCCTCCAGACAACCGGAAGTTACGTCAACCCCAACAGTGGTATATGGGTCCTCCAGACAGCAGAAAGTTGCGGCAACTCCAACAGTATTATATGGAGCACCAGAGGTAACATCTACTCCAGCTTATGCTGGACCACCTCGAAGATCTCAGTCTGTTACATTTCAGCTTAACAGAGATGCGCCAGCATTTGAACCATCACGTCAGCACTTATCACATGACACACCTATACCAAGTTCACATGTAGTAAACCTGAAGGATAAAAGGACTGTAAACCAGACTTCAGATATAACCAGATTCCTTCTCCATAAGGAAATACTGTTATCTGGTCTTACTAATTTCAACGACCGCGCTGAATCCTACTTTGTGTGGAAAAATAGCTTCAAGTCAGTTGTTGATGAAGCCAAAGTGTCTGACTCACAACAGTTAAACCTCCTGGTAAAATGGCTGGGAGTTGAGTCTTCAAAACAGGCTGAAAGTATAAGGAGGTCATGTGAGAACCCCACTGAATGTTTCAGATCGCTGTGGGATCGTTTAGATACCAGGTATGGATCCCCTGAAATGGTGGAAGCTTCACTAATAAATAGACTGGGGAACTTTCCAAAACTAACAAACAAGGACAGTGCACATCTGTATGAGTTGTCCGATTTATTGAACCCCAAATTCCAGTCACTTCTAGGATATTTTTATTCTTCATCTGGGATAAGGCCAATTGTCAGTAAGCTCCCTTATGGACTCCAAGAAAAATGGACAACAAGAGCTTATAACTACAAGACGTCACATAATGTACCATTTCCACCATTCACAGAATTCTCCAGATTCATTCGGGAAATGAGTATAATTAAAAATGATCCCGGATTCTGTTATGAACAAGAAAAGCAAACAACTCCAAAGTATACCACCGGTGGCCAAAACCCGGGTAGCATCTCACAAGACTGATGTCGACAGATCTCTAAACAAACCCAGTAAAGACATTGGGGGCACCCTGCCCCAGTGTACAGAGAATGAAGCACCACACAGGTGCATTATACATAACACAAGACATTCATTAGATGAATGTAGAGGATTCAAGTCCAAATCAATTGAGGAGCGGAGAGAGATCCTCAAACAAAACAACCTATGTTTTAGGTGTTGCGCCTCTACAACCCACAGGAGCAGAGACTGCAAGGCGAAGGTTTCCTGCAGAGACTGCTGAAGCAAGCAACACACCACTGTCTTACACATAGTCAGGAAGGCATCTTCAGTTGGCCCCGCCCAACATCACGGCGGGGAGACTGTGTAACAGAACGGCGGGGAGGCAAGTAATGCCAACAGTACTGACAGAACAGTTAACTCATCTTGCACAGAAATCTGTGGAAATAACACATGCAAATCATGTGCCAAGATCATCCCTGTCAGAGTACATCATAGGGAAAACCCCAGCATAACAATTGGAATGTATGCAGTTCTTGATGACCAAAGTAACAGGTCCCTGGCATCACCAGAGTTTTTTTAATTCTTCAATATTGAAAACCAACCAGAAAATTATGCCCTGACCACTTGTTCAGGTCGTATTGCCACCAGTGGCAGAAGAGCCAAAGGATTTATAGTCCAATCTTTACATGGACATGAGGAATTAGAATTGCCAGTTTTGGTAGAATGTGACTACATCCCAAGCAGCAGAGACGAAATCCCGTCACCGGATTCTGCCAAACACTTGCTCAAAGGAAGAGACCTTCCCGAAGTCCATCATGTCCTAGACTATAGATATGGACCACCTGGATCACCTTTCGCCCAGAAATTAAGACTGGGCTGGGTTGTCATTGGAGAAATCTGTCTGGACTATCAACATGCAACTCCAGACTTATCTGTGAAGAAAACGTTTGTCTTACCATCTGGCCAAATTACGACACTAGGACCATGTGAAAGTAAAATTTGTGTACGGGAACCAGATCCCGCTTGTTTCAATACTGCGACCAAAACAGTAGACATACCAGAATACGATATCTTTGCTAAGACAAAAGATGACGACAAACCAGGAATGTCATATGAAGATAAAACATTTATGAAACAAATGGACAACCAGTTTGTAAGAGACTCCACAGGCAGTTGGGTATCTCCGTTACCATTTCGGACACCAAGACAACGACTTCCAAACAACAGGCAACAAGCTGTTAAAAGAGCAGAATTCCTCGAAAACAGTCTGAGGAGGAACGCTTTCAAAAGAGAACATTTTATACAATTCATGTCAAAGATATTAGACAAAAACCATTCGGAAGTTGCTCCGCCATTGCAAGAACAAGAAGAATGTTGGTATTTACCGTTGTTTGGAGTATACCATCCCAAGAAACCTCAGTAGATCAGGGGTGTGTTCGATTCCTCCGCAAAGTTTGACGGAGTGTCCCTAAACAGTGTTTTGATGTCTGGTCCAGACCTATCAAACAGCTTACTGGGAGTCCTGATACGTTTCAGGAGAGAGATGGTTGCTGTTACTGCTGATGTTCAGCACATGTTTCACTGCTTCGTAGTGAGAGAAGATCACAGAAACTACTTAAGATTCCTGTGGTATAAAGACAATGATATTGATAAGGGATTGATAGAGTACCGAATGAGAGTGCATATCTTCGGTAACAGTCCATCCCCAGCAGTGGCAACGTTGGGGCTACGTAAGACAGTACAGGCCGCAGAGCAAGAGTACGGCCAAGATGTTACAAATTTTGTGACCAAAGACTTTTATGTTGATGATGGATTAACTTCATACCCAACAGCAGAAGAGGCCATTAAAGTCGTCAAAAACACTCAAGCAGCATTGAAGAAATACGGAAATCTCCGTTTGCACAAGTTTGCACCCAACAGTTCTGAAGTTCTGTCTGCATTTCCAATGAGTGATTTAGCTATAAACTTGAAAGATTTAGACCTTGAGCCAGCAATAAACCACTCCAGCGTAGCCTTGGACTAATATGAGACGTCAACACAAACATGTTCCTATTCCAGCTATCGCTGGACACAAAACCTATAACAAGACGAGGTGTATTATCTACGATAAACATCATATATGATCCGCTTGCATTCTTAGCCCCAGTTATTATCCAAGGGAAGTTGATTCTACGAAAACTGACTTCAACCACAGTTGATTTGAGACGAACCAGTCCCAGATGACATTGCACCAGAATGGGAACTGCAAGAACTAGAAACATTACACGATGGTGAGATTCGTATTCATGTTTCTTCAGATATTTCTGTTGCTAAAACACTCGCAACAGCTGATAATCCTAACATAAGTACTAAGAGATTCCAGCACTTCTCTGACTGGAGTGCCCTTATACATGGAATTGCATTCCTGAAATGTTCGTCCCGTCTACGTCTGAATGGGAGTTCAAAGCTTGAACCTGACAACACTTCACTTCAAGAAGCAGAAGACTTCAATAAATCATCACTACAACGTGAAGTTTATGAAGAAGATATAGACTGTACAAGTCACAAATTACCTATTGGCGAAAGAAGATCAACTGTCAATCTCAATCCGCTTTTGGATGAAAAGGGACAAACTTTTCTAGATATTTCTCAGCATATTCACGTTACAAGAATATTTATAACTATAACTAATTCCTTCGTAGGAAGTGGAGGACTCCAGCACATCTCTACCTGGATAGCGCTATATTCTGTTTTACCGAATTAATCCTTCATCTGTGAATTCAAGATCAGTTAACGATCACCGAGATAATTCTTCTGGTGGAAGATTGTATATAAAGTGTATATAAATTATATTCAGTTGTTTGTTTAAATAATAGTGATATCAAGTAGATATCAGACGGGGAGTGTATTGTCACAATTAATGTATAGTCATGTCAAACATGGAGACATTCCGAACGCACCGTGTGTATGTTAAATAATCAGTTCCGTTTCCCTATTCCACCTTGCTCAAAATTCGTAATAAATACGTTTTTGGATGTCCAGATATAAGTGTTTGGAATTCAGTACCTATTTCAATAACAGTGTTGTTTATAATTATATTTACAAGTTTCAACAAAGTATTTAAAGTTTTATGTATTTCTTTCCGTCTAAAAGAGGAAGATAAACAACCGTTATTCAGTTGCATAATTCGTATAAATATAGAATGTACGGCAAGCAATTAGTGACATTTAAATACATCCAGATATAATTATGGAACACATATTGCGTGAGTTACAGCAATTCAACTGTATTCTTCCGTGACTATGCCGGAACTCGATGTTTGATATTACACAGACACACGTCATATTTGTGTTTATTTATGCAAATTATTGTGTATTTAAATATGTTGATATTCTACTCATAATGACGGAAACCTAAGATGACTATAAATTCTCATTAATTTGGACACATAACTTATGATTGTTAATTATTGCATTTTTCAGGTTTTTACCAATTGTTCACCGGCTAATTAAAATAGTTGATCCACACTGGGTTTTTATTTTGAATTGGGCCAACGAACTAGGTTAAGCTCGCTGAGTCCGGCTCAGTACATTGATTTTTGTCGTTCTTAAAATACAGAAACGGTGCAGTATTAAAAAATGTGCCTGAAGGGGCACAAATTGGGAAAATTCAATAATCACTTTTTGTCATGCAATTGTCTCGGTTGGAAGAATTAATCAATCAATACACAATTTCCCTTCAAATTGTTATCGCAATGTCGGTATAATAGTCTCTAAAATATTAGTTGCGATATGCTATAGAAAAACTAATTATGTGTTATACGTAACGACTCCCCTTTTTGTATTCATCATACGCAATCAGTCTCTTTTCTCCGTACAAGAGGTAAACATGCGTTATTTTGTCAATTATTTTTCAAAAGTAGAAACTTTCTAGACAGTTTGGAAAAATTGTACAATAGTTTGTTCAAGAACAACATGCTCTAAAAGATATCATTATCGTGTATGCAAGTGTAGATAAAAAAATAAGCTAAATTGGTTTAGCTCAGTGAATAACAGGATTATTGATTTAGAACATTGAATAATTCTGTTCAAACTTTTCCTTCCGATTACTGATGAATGTTTTTGATATCCTAGGATTAATATAGAAAGCTCAAAAAGTTCAGCAGCTATAATTTGGTGAAAATAAAAAGCATATATTTTAGGTTATAAAATCTTAACTCATAGGTTTAATTTAATATTTCTGTGCTGCTTATCATTATCATACCATCTTTCCATATTTTCAGAAAATCCGCCGTTTTTTCGAAGCTTTTGTTCCAATTCATTTTGCGACATGTCGAAATGATTTTTGGTATATAATATCGTAAAGTGATTCTGCATTTAAAACTGATCCTGTTTAACAAACACTTTTTGCGAAGCGAGTTATCTCCCCTAACACTGTTTTGCTTGTGAGTGGATCTCCTATGAAATCGCAAGAGATATCGATTTACTTTCTTTTGCAAATGGTTTGTCTCATCCTTGGGATGATTCGTTACGTTTGGACCGAAGGGATCCAATGACTCTTTATATGAGTTATTTCCCTTTTCGCTTTTTTTTGTTTTCGCGACATTCTTTTTTCTTCGCAACCGTCAGTCCTAGCGACCTGGGACCTTCACCTTTAATATTAGGTGATATATGGTACATCCAAATATGCAAAGGTCAAAGGTCAATTTTGACCTTTAACTTGTAATCATATTAGCTTGAAAACAGTAATAGATAGCTGATAAAGGATATTGAAAATATTGTTAAGAATGTCAAGATCTACATTTATTACATTTGGGTCCAACTTCGATGATCCCGAAAGGAGTTATTTCCCTTTATTCAATACAAATTTCTGACTTTCGCTTTTATTTTGAAAATCGCAATACATGGCTTATCCAATATTAAGGTAAAA
>MJUU01069160.1:17356-59081 GCA_002080025.1 Modiolus philippinarum
ACCATTGATATGACTGCATTCTTTAAAAAAACAATTTAATGATAGTATAGTGCACCACTCTGCTATAAAGTATCACAAAGATAGAAGATGTATGTAAAACAGTCATTCAAGTTGACCATTAAGGGAATACAATGTTAACATTGGGCACAAACCATTTTTGTTTTGAGTTTTCTAGTTTGATATTGATTGAGTTACATGACAAAGACCAATAATTGAATTTTTGAAACATTTACTTGCTTAGTAATACGCATAGTTAAATATAACATCCAATTCTTTCTCATTTCATTATTTATAATATAAAGTACAAAAACTAATCTGTCATTATTGAACGATAATAAATTTAATGGATTTATGCTAACTCTTTGACGTTTTAAAATGTATATGTGAATGGTATAATATGTATGTTGAGTACTTCAAAAATACAAAATTTCTAATTAGGCCAATTTTCTATTAATGGATGCCTATTTATGCTTCTGATTTCAAATTTCTTGGCAATTGTAATGAGTAGACAGTCCATTAATGGTTTAATGTTACATCTAAGTTGTTACATGTCTGTCTGTCTGTCTGACATTTGTCATGTAATCTTAACCTCAGTTTCATTGATGAGTGACTTTGTTGATTTTTTATATTCATGTCCATTTCCCAGCACTTGTAACACATGGACTTTCCATACTAGGTTGTCTTTGCATCTGTTTTGGAACATGCCAGTCTGACACCTGTGAAGTACGTGTTACCTTGACCTTATTTTCATGGTTTTGGTGATTTTGCTGAATAATAGTAATGAATAACAAAATACCGAAGTTATTGTTAATCTATTTTCTGCATATACGCATTTCGACAACTTATGTCTCATCAGTGCAGATTAAAACCAAAACATTTGGAAGTCCCTTGACCGCAATACACATTAGAGCTGATAGAGAAAAAATAACCAAAAGGATCTAAATAGAAAAGCCAAAATTCAGCTATGGACAGAGTTATGCATGTGGGAGATACTCCTTAGTTTCAAATAAAATGTCGTAAAATTTAGATATTGCAAATTTCAACACAATCGGTTTTCGGGTCAGCACCGAAGTACTGACTACTGGGTTGGTGAATACCCTCGGGGATCACATTAAGTTTTTTAATTAGGTCAGTTGCTCAGTAACTATTAATGGTAGGGCAATGATACTTGGTATGTTTGTCGGTCTTGGGTAGTACATGGCAGTCTGTCACATGGCTTTAGTCCTTAACCCACAATTTCATGGTTTGGTGATCATGTTAATTTTTTCTGATTAGGTCATTTTCTCAGTAACTATTTATGGTACATTAATGATATTTGGTATGTGGGTTTGTCTTATGAAGTACATGATGGTCTCTCTTATTATTTTTGTCTGTGGCCTCAATTTCATGCTCTTTTGATCGTGTCAAATTTTCCAGTATCTATTAATGGCAGCTACATGTATAGGTCAATAATATTTGGTATGTGGGTTGGCTTTGGATAGTACCTGATAGCCTGCTATTTTGCTTTTACCCTTGACCTCATTTTCATGGTCTAACGAAGATGTTTGATTTCTTAGTATCTATTTATGGTAGATCAATGATATTTGGCGTTCAGGATTCGTGTTGGGTAATACATGACAATCTGCTATATCGCTTCTGTCAGTTATCTTATTTCACATCAATTCGGATGTACAATATTTCTTGTAGTGAGTGGAAAGACCTTCAATTGTTCTGTGAAAAATTGGCCTTTAATTATTTTTTTTCTTCCAATATTTCCAAAAAAGTCTTAAAAGATATCACTTTGAAACTTGGTACCATTAATTAGAAATGGCCGGGCTTGACCAGACTGACCCTGTAAACCCGATCTACTTTAATTAACAGAGTTATATAACCAAACATGGTAAACCTTGTTAGCAGATGAACTCGGAAACCATAAAAGATAACTGATGAAGTACTTAGAAAAATGTTTGTTAGCTCATGACAAAAATGTGTTATATATGGTCCGAAATTGTCCGACCATTTCGGAGTTATGCCCCTTGCAAAATTTGATTCTTCTTTAACAATGAATTTCTCCCCAACCGGAAGTGATAGAGACATGAGACCTACACCATTGTTCTTGATTCCCCGGGGACTATTTGAAAATGTCAAGGTCAAACGTCATCGGTGACCTTTATTAGCGGATAATGTAGGAAACCGTAACAGATAGCTGATGAAATGTAATGGAGAAAATGTGTGTCTTGTTGAGACCTACAATTGTTATATGGGTCCAAAATCATCGGACCAATCGTTTTGGGCCTATGGACCAAAAACTGATTTTTGATGTCTGCCTATTGCTCAAATAACATTGAAGATACAAACAATTATTCAATACAACAAAAAAAATGTTCAGGTAGACTTGACCTTCAAAATGACGTCAAGGTCAAATGTCAAGGTCACTTTGAAAAAAAATGTATGTCATGTTAGAGAGTATATAAATGTACATATAAAGCTTAGAATGTTGGTTTTCCCTGTAAATCAATAATAACAACATTCTGACGCAACATTGGGAAAGACCTATCAATTGTCCTTTGAACGATTGACATACTAGTAGTTTTTATCGTTCTACTGCAGTCAACCTCACTGGTATCTTTTTAAATAATAATAAAACGGACACAATTAACTTAAAATTTAGTATTCTTGCTGTTTGTTTTTGTTTTTGTTGTTATTTTTTTTGTTTCATGTGCTCTGTTTTAATATTATTGTGTGTTATATATATGCCCCTTGTGGGCCCTTGGTTTTTACAAAAAAAAGTTCTGTATTCTGTACGATACTGTGTTATTTAGGTGTGTAAAGGGGCCCTATCAAATTGCACTGACCCTACTTGTATATTGACTGTAAGCAAAGAATACAGATAGCTAGTAAGCAACATTACAAGACACACTCACACAGCCTACGGCGCTGGATAGTTTATTGTACCGCCTTACTAGGTATCAGACTCGTATCCCCTGAAGTAAAAGAAGGTGGGAATGTAAAATATAAGATGATAAAAATGTATAATCAAACAATTTCATTTAACGAGTAAAGAATAATTCTAGATTCTATATTGTGTGACATAAATTTACACTTAATTAGTGTTAATGTCCACAGCGCAAAGATCGCATGCGTGAAAAGATCAGATTTTATTTTCAATCTATCTTTAATGATTATATACAAAGTTTACTGTAGATTAAGTTTCTCAAATGATAAAACTTGTTAGTATTTTTAAGCATCAAGTTTCTATATACACACAAAGTCCAATTTATTCTAAATAAAAAATTACGTGAAACGACCGAACCATTCATTAATTAGGACCATCACTCAGTCCCTGCCCCCATTTAAGAAAAAGAAACCAAATAAACAAATTGAGACGTTTTAAAATCGATATTGATAAATACTGCAATATCCTTTTCGGACAAGCCAAAGCCAAATCTTCCGACAATTTATTCGTGTTCGAGGGTTGAGTTTATAAAGCAGATAAAATTCATCGTGAATGTTTTCATCATCTGAGCATATTTCGAAAATGCATTGACAGATGAAGGGAAGGGGGATCGCAGGTCCCCATATTTGGAAAAAGTTTTTAAATTTCGTTCCTTTGAAAAAAAAATATGGCAAAAAGTAGCATGGCACTCTTTTTTCTAGAACCTCATTAGAACCCCCCCCCCTCACACACACACACCTTTTTTGAAGACTAGATCCGTCAGAAAATTGACTCGTAAACTTCACGAATAAATAGTTCCTCTTAAAATGGTGGTAATTCTCGATATACACGGATACTAGGCTCATAATTGCATAGAACGGTAATTGCAAAATGAAATAAAAAGGGAGATAAAAACATCTACAATGGCTGAAAATTACAATTACATGCTCCAATCCGGCAGGGAAAACACATGAAAACACAAATAAGACAACAGACAAACGTAAAAAAACGATAGGAACTCGGGACAGTTAGACTTGGTACCGGCACTAACAAAAGACAGCGATGGGTTAAAGCGATTTATGGGAACCAAACCTTCCCTTTATCTGTCCTGTTTTCCTATAGTTGAATAAACATTCGAATAAAACCCAATACAAAGTCCTAGTTTTTGTTTTTCCTTTTAATTTTCCATTTAAAATTTATCCTTACAGTGCAATATTTCATTAGTGGTGAAAAATCCTGAATCAGTTCTATTTCTTGCATTAGTCAAAATTACATATTCAGGCTGTTGCTACGGCTTTTATATATAATTTTCTGAAAGTTGATATGCAATACGAAAGAATTATTTACTCATCATTCCATTGCTTATTCATTAAGTGGTGGAAAAAAGACCTTTTCTGTTGCTAAAAAAATGTACGATTTGTTGCTAAGGATTTATTTTGATAGATTTTGGTAAGAAAAAATATTTTTAACCTTTTCCAACAGCCTTACTTGCAAATGCTTTTCGTTTTGAAGTGCATTTAATTGACATATACGGGCCGTATATATTTATTATTGGCATTTTAAGTGGTTGCTAGGCAACAGACAGCAAAAAAAAAAATGTTATGTTTGAAAACTCCTTATGCAAGGGTAATCAAGATAATAAAATATTAACATCTTGATGAAAAAATATAGGTTCCTTTTTAAAGCAGTCTATGAAACTGTGTTAGGGGACTTAGGTTGATTAACAACTTGTTGACATGTTTAAATGTTTGTTATACTTATTGTTTATTGTTCGTCAAAAACATGATATGTTTCGTCAATTATTCACGCTCTCGTGAATTCTCTCTTAATTATTACATCTTTCAATATTGTTTCATAATTTGTGGCCTTTAGCCATACCCTAAAGCCTGAACAGACAATCTTCTAGCTTTTCAATTTTCATCAGTATCTCAACAACAAAGCAATATATAATCGATATTTCTACATCTAGGAAGTCAAATCTTCCTAGAAGGTATTCAAAGGCATGTATGTATCAGCCCCTTCCTACCACCAAACCAATCATTTCTGAAATAAAACTGCAGGAACATGTACTCTATTTTATGGGCAAATTTCAAACCAAGAATTGTGCGAGTTTGCAAAAGATAAAACATTGTTAAAATTATTGAAAAATCTGACAATTTTGAAATGTCATGCTTCGTAGCTTCACAAGTATACGCAATCTAATATTCATTTCTGTATATCAGAAGCTGGTACCTATAGCAAGTCAGTGCTGCCCAAAAAAAATCAAACAAATCAGTTTTATTTTTCATCGATCTTTATGTGCCACGTGAATTCATCTGAAATTCAAGAATAAAGCATATCACGAAGGCCGGTGCCATTGAACCGAAGTCATGTAGATATACATTTATTTCATTTGTTTTCCCAAAGGAACATTTTTCTATCTGTAAATATCATATGCATATGCAGAAGTTAAATTCACGGTAACTTCGGTATTTAGTTATTCTTTATAACTTAAATCGCTTTTTTGCAATTCTGTATCTCCTTAGGGTAGTTTCGGGATATAACCAAAATCTATCAGAATTTTTCAAAAGTTTGCAGAATTAAACTTCGAAAATTGAACTTCCAAAAAATAAAATAAGAGTTTGGGGTCACAGACCATATCAGCTCACACTCTTCCACCGAAAATAGGGAATTTTAGTGTAAATGTTAAAAAGAATTTTAGTTTTTAAACAAATTATGAAATCCATTAGAATTTTGATTAATTTTATATATTGATAGCCCCTATATTGAACTTCCTAAATAAAATAAATATATATATATGGGGGTCACGTACCTTATAATGTAATTTATTTCACAAAATCAAAATTTTGATAGTGATTTCTTTGTAAAATATGTTTTTGATATTACCTCCATTGTTTACTACTATTCTGAATTTTTCGTTTAAAATGAATGCTAGACTTTAGAGAAATCGGACAATTATTTGAGTTTTAAGCGAAATATTTTAAAAATGTGTTCAAATTTCAAAATGTTTGTATATTTCTTTAATGAAAAATACCACGAAATATGAAAACAATATAGTGGAATACCACCGATCCACCTGGAAGTCGAAAACTAAGCATCTTTTCCATTAATTTCTACCCTGCTAGGTTTTACTTGTGCTTCGTTATCGTATATCCCACTTTCAGTGAAATTCGTCCATGGATCCAGAAAATACATGCAAGTCTATTTTTCAATAAAATACCACTGGAAAAGAATTTGAACATCTTTGCAAGCTAGTGATAACAATTTACTGTGTTACATATTATTCTCCATTTTTGGAGATATTAGTTCAAAATTATCTCCCTTTTTAATAGGGTTCAAGTATGATTCAAAGCAAAATGAAACAAACATTTACGACTTTTGATAATTGAAATGCATTATATATTTTGCTCAAGAGAAATGCTGTTTCAAAGGAAGCGAAACTAAAAATTGTGCAAAATTTTAATAAGTATACTCAATACTTTTTATTTTCAATTGAATATATTTTATTGACAAAGTAAAGACATAAGGGTAAGGTTGAAGTAATACAACTTATGAATGCCCTCTACTTTTCTTGTATGACATATTTAGGATAATTAGGTAAAAAAAACGGATATAACTTACGAGAGGTTGCTCCCTGAAACAGGTTTACAGCATAACGAAATTTACTGTTAATCATGCAACTTCGGTATTTTTGTACGTACACAAACTGCATGTATCTTCCTTGTGAAAATTGCGATAAATGTTATTAAGGTCTTTCCGATATCGGAAAGACATTATTGATATAGGCAAATCGTTTTCTTTTTTCCTTCTGTTCACAGGAGTGGCTAAGTTGGTAGGTGTAGGTCGATGAAATTTGGCGGTGTTTTGTAGTTTTGGTTGAAGATGTGTTTTTAACCGTCTTGGGTTACTTCGTTATTAGGGGAGGGGGTATTTTAGAAAACGCCCTAAACATGTTTTGTGATTAAATTCGGAAATGGTAATAAATAGGTAGTGATTTGTCTGTTAAGTTATGACCGATATTTTTTTCATTGGATGAATGTTGGTGGATGAACCGTTTTCATTATATGGGTTTGCAATGTTTTGATACTTTTTTGGAGCAAGTATTTGGAGAAATTTCGGAATGTGTAAGGAATAGGTATTTGGGACCCATATTATTGTATTTAGTTGATATGTTTTAGATTTAAAAATGTAGGGGTCAAAGGTTATTGGTCACTGTAAAAAGGATGACATCAGTTCCTTAAAAATAAAATATCCAGCTACTGTTTAAAATGATAAATGATCTGCTCCTCAGATTATCTAAATTGTGGTTTCATGCTGACTAGGTAAACTGAAACTTGATCAGCTGGTTGTCAAAAAGGATATTTAGCAGACGACAAAAGTAAAGCATGTGCACACTGTATTGTTTCAGATCTTGTTTCAAATACAATTAAACATGGACGACAGAAGAAAAATGGGAAAACTACTGAAAACAAGATGTTTTAAACACTTANCGAGCAGAAGTTAGGAGGAAACATTTAGCACATTGCACATTTAGTGATTTTGTTTCTGTAGTAATACATTTTGATATCAGTAAAATCTATTTCTAGCTATTTCAAATTCCATTTAATAAACGATATATTTATATAGCTATTCAAAGTAATGGATCAATTACATTAAAAAATATTTAATAGATACTTTGCGTAACATCCCTAATCACTGATATGTACAATGTAATAAATAAATTTATATATTAATACCTGTAATGAGAAATTAAAAAAAAATAGTATTTTGAAAAGTTTGGCAATTAATTATACTTACTACTTGTATACAGAAGTCAGAATTATCTATATTGCTCTTAAAAGCCAAAATTATCCCTTCCTATAGAGTTAAGCTGATAAGACATTGATTGGACAAATTTATCATTGTCAAAGTTACTGGAGAAAAAAAAAACTTCTTATTGTTAGAAGAATGATTCTGTTGTGTTAAATTAATTTAACAATAAACATTCACGGAATGCTTTGCATGTGTAGAAGAATACACTATTACTTATTTTGAATATTCCCTAGTTCCCATAACAAAGCCTCTTGGTCCTCAGTAATGCAGGTTGCTTATTTCGGTGTAGTTCCATTTCCTTCCTCATATAACTCCTTAAATTTTAAATCTAATGCATGATGAAAATACTTATGACGACTTCAATACGTTTTATAAAGACATCTATCCTAAAAAACTTACTTTGAATAAAGCCAATTCTAATAATCATCATTGTCCGTTCTTAGACATCAATTTTGATATAACGAATGGTAAATTAGATACTAAAATAAATGATAAAAGGAACGATTTTTCTTTTCCCATAGTTAATTATCCATTTCTAGATGGCGATGTTCCATTAGCGCCATCATATGGTGTTTACATATATAATAACGTATGCGATTTTAATGAACGGAATCTTTTCATAACTGAAAAACTATTCAGGGTTTTCGTTATCATAAACTAGTTAAAACCTTCACTAAATTTTATCATCCATATAAAGACTTAGTTCATAAATACAATGCAACCTGTAAACATCTAATCAAAGCTGGTATTGCACATCCCTTATTTTACGGTAATGTTTTACATAAGAGTGAAAAATACTTAAAGTCGCATAAAAAACTTATAAAACCTTTAAATCGTCTAATTCATAAGGATTATAATTACGATATTGTCGTCAAGTCATTACGTATGGCCTTCTTTGGTATTAACATTGATTTTTTGATAGTGTCTCTGCATTTCAACTAAACACATTCTAAATTTCTAAAATCTGTATTGCATGAAATCATTATGCTAAACTCCTCACAGGAAGGGATCTTGGTGGAAGCTGTATACTGAGGGTACATAACTTACTTTGTCAGTTGGTAATGGCTCTGGAGCTGGCATGTCAGTTAACTGCTAGTAGTCTCTCGTGATTTCATGTTTAGCTCCGTATATTTAGTTCTTTTAGTTTCATTTTTTACAATTGACTCAGTCCTGTTACCAACTGAAGTTTACTGTTGTTACGATTGTTTTTTTGATTTATCACCCCCTATTACATTTATAGGGAGAGGGAGAAGGTTTGGGCCCAATTAATTTCATTTTTGGCGTCGTGGACAACTGGATGATCAGTTTACTATTGTTTTGTCACTGATGGCAACTGCACATTGCGTGTTATTGGTGATGTGTGTGTAGATTTTACAAGCGTTGGTAATATGGTAAGACTTTTTTCTTACATGAGATAAATTTTAAACGATATATTATATTAAAAAATCTTAACCCCGCCGCAGCAGGTTTGCGCCTGTCCTAAGTCAGGAAATTTATTAAGCCTCTGTGTGTCTTGTCTTAACTAGTTAGTTTACTTTATGTCTGCTACACTTTCTGGAAACACCATTAACATATTATGACGAAAATGTGATAAATAAAAAGAAAATTTAGACATACTAACTATTTACGTCTGCAAACAAAAATTCCGAATAATGACCTTGACCATGACCGGTGTTGGTTCAGAAATGTAAGAGACGTTTTCTTGCACAAATGTTGCATAATGTAAATTCTTACGTGCAAAGAAAAAAAATACATTTGTCCACGAGTTATAGTTTTCTGCTAGAACGTAAGATACCATTCTTGATAAAATTTATGTATCGTTTCTTTTGTTGAGTAGTATATATAATCAATGACTCTAATAGGTTTCACGATAACACATATGATGTCCTGGTGTCACGAGATTAAATAACGGAAACATCTTGGTAATGTTACATCGATAATTCTGATTGGTTTTGCCGGAGCGACGTTTTGATACGATATGGTTTCATGTGTCAACAGCTACAATCTGACAATCCGAAGATTGTGAAGCTTGTTAGCTTGTATTTCTGTGGTAGCCGTGGCCTATTTTTTTTGCAAATCCGTCATGTTTATTCAGTTCAATGAGGTGTCTTTTAAATAGATGTATGTTTACTTGTGGGTTCATTACGTCACTTGGTTAATGATTGTTTTCTTTGTGTCATATTTAATCAGATGATTATCAACATGAACGCATTCCCCTTATTTCCTGGAACCATTTGTCCTATGTTTTTGTTCCTGTGTAGGAAATTACTTTTGATTCCTGTGTAGGAATTAGATTCCTACATAAGAAGTTAAGTTTGATTTTGCCTTAGAAAAATAAGCTTGATTCCTATGTTTAATTCCTTTGTGAGAAATTACTTTTGATCCCTCTCTATGGAAAATAAGATTTCTGTATGAGAAGTTAAGGATGATTCATTTGTAGGAAATTAAGATTTATTTCTGTAGGAATTTTTGTTTGTTAAACATGAAAATATGTCAATTGAATCATATAGTGAAATACATGGTTTAGTTTTTGCTTGATACCTTATTGTGTAGAACTTAATACATAGCAAACTGGTATTAAGTCATTTTAGTAGCATTATTTAGAGACAAACATGTTGTTTAAGCTTTACAACAGGAAATAAGTATTGTCCGTACAAAGAGGACAACTAGAAATTGGTTATCCATTCAATTGTATTGCAGTGAAGTTATAATACTATTGAATAATTGCATTTTTTCCCTTTTTTGGGGGAGGGGGATATGGTGGGTATTGTAAAAAAGAGATAAGAAGGTTTGGTCATTGTTTTTAGCTTAGATTTCACATTAGCTTAGATTTTATAATTGATGAGGGGTGCCAGTTGGGTTGATTTTTGATATCTTGACCCAGTCCGTTTTCCAAAAAGAGACAAAAAAGGGGACAAATTGGGTGTTTTCATATTTTAGGTAGTAAAATCTTCATTATTTATCGTAATCTGATGGGGTTCATTTTTGTGTGCTCCTGTGGAAATTTGCCATCTGAAATATTCAACGGATTTTATGCCTACTTCGTGTCAAGTTCTTTACTGTGTCCACATTTATTTAAACTGCATTTGTTCAAATTCACTTGTGTTCAAATTTCAGTGGTCGAAATGCTGCGGTCATAATATGCTGCGCTCGGTATTGAAATAGATGTAAACATAAGTATTAAAACCTTCAGAAGTCATAAATTAACAGAAATATTGCAATAAAAGTCCACAGTGAAAAGAGCAAAGAGTCCACAGTGGTACAAGCATTTACTATGTTTCCATTCATGAAAATTTATAATTTTTTGTCTGTTTATTAGACTGAGACAATGCAACAGTATAGTTCTACCTACACATCACAAATATAAGTATCAACTTATACTTGAGGGTGCAGACAAGTGGTTGACTTTCTCCTTTCTGTGCCTCTTTTCTCTCTTTTTGTATCAGCATCCTGATACAGTTATACATTTTCATTATTATTATTCTTTTTCTTCCGCTTTCCGCCAAAACTTTGTCCGACACATTTCTCGAAGTCCGGGCATCATAACTTAATGAAACTTTGTGGGATGGCAGATACCCACCCAAAGATGTGCAGTTAAGTCTTGGAATTTTCAAAATGGCCGCCGTTGCCATGGAAACAAAAAAGGCGGGAAAGTTAAAAGTGCTCAGAATTGAATGAAATTTAATAGGAAGGTTGCCTAGCATGCATAGAATTGATTTTTGGTCTTAGAATTTTCAAAATGGCGACCATTGCCAAGGAAACAGAAAAAAGGCGGGAAAATTAAAAGTGCTCAGAACTGGATGAAATTTCATAGGAAGGATGTCTAAAATGTAAGGAATTGATTTCCGGTTTAAAAATTTTCAAAATGACGGCCGTTGCCATGGAAACGGAAAAAGGCGGGAATATTCAAAGTGCTCAGAATTGGATGAAATTTTACCGAAAGGTTGCCTAACATGTGTAGAATTGGGTTTCGGTCTCCAAGACTTCAAAATGGTGACGGTTGCCATGGAAACCGTAAAAAGGCAAGAAAATACAAAGTGCTCAGAATGAAATTTGACAGGCAGGTTGTTTTAAATATGTGGGTCTCATCTAAAGCCTTTGAATTCTGATATGGGAGTTCGTTTGGGAGAGTTCCTGTGTTTGCATCCAAACACAATTAATACTAGTTATTATTATTCTTATCATTCTTCTTTTTCTTCCGCTTTCCGTCAAAACTTTCTCCGACACATTTCTTGAAGACCGGTAATCATAACTTAATGAAACTTTGTGGGATGGTAGATACCAACCCAAAGATGTGCAGTTAATTCTTGGAATTTTCAACAAATTTTTTCAAACAAAAAAAAAAAGGCAGGAAAATTCAAAGTGCTCAGAATTGCATGAAAATTTACAGGAAGGTTGCCTAGCATGCATAGAATTGATTTTTGGTCATAAAATTTTGAAAATTGCGACCGTTGTCATGGAAACGGAATAAAGGCGGGAAAATTAAAAGTGCTCAGAATTAGATGAAATTTTACAGGAAGGTTGCCTAGCATGCATAGAATTGATTTTTGCTCATAAAATTTTCAAAATGGCGGCCGTTGCCATGGAAACGGTGAAAAAAGCCGGGGAGATTAAAATACACAGAATTTGATAAAATTTTACAGAAAGGTTGCCAAATATGTGTAAAATTGGGTTTCGGTCTCAAAGAGTTCAAAATGGCGACCGTTGCCATGGAAACGGAAAAAGTCGGGAAAGTACAAAGTGCTTAGAACTTAATATAATTTGACAGGAAGGTTGTTTTAAATCCGTGAGTCTCATCTAAAGCCTTTGAATTCTGATTTGGGAGTTCGTTAAGGAGACTTCCTGTGTTTGCATCCAAACAAAATTAATACTAGTAATGTCGCCCCAGACGTACTCGGGACGACATATTGTTCTTTGTCTGTTTCTTTGTTATTTTTCTTTATTATTATTATTCTTTCTTTCTTCCAATGATTTTTGTCCACGTATTTTCTCAAAGATTCCTGGACAGAATTCATTCATACTTGGCACAAAAATGGATTACCATAAGGAGATGTGCATGGACCGACACAAATTTTCAAAATGGCCGCCATTTCCAAGATGGATGCCAAGTTACGATCGACTGATTTTGGACATTTTTTGTTGGTTTTCAAAAACCAAGAAGCACAGATGGGTGAAAGTTTATGGAAAGCATCTGCCTATTGTTGTGCAACTTCCATATAATTTTGGTCGCGATCAGAAAAACAACATGGCCGCCTTTTCCAAAAATAGATTAACATTGAACCCTATGGGAAAACACTTTCACAGCCTTTTTCAGGAAATGGTTTGATGTAGTTAGAACACCATAGAGAGGAGTGCAGTCTATGATTTTTTTTTTCAAAATGGCCGCCATTTCCAAGATGGCCTCCATTTTACGTCAAAATTTCAACTTTGTCCGATTTCAACGAAAATTGAATTCTAGGTAGATTTTGAAGTTGCAAACAAGATGGAATCATCGAATTGGCTGTCGGGGCGACATCAGCTATTGCTTGCAATTGCAAATCTAGTAGTGTTATTGCTTTTTTCTTTTATTTTCTTCCAATGATTTTTGTCCGGCTTCGTTCTCAAAGATGCCTGGACAGAACTCATTCATACTTGGCACAAAGTTGAACCACCATGAGAAGATGTGCATGCACTAACAAAGATTTTCAAAATGCCTGCCATTTTCAAGATGGCCGTCATTTTACGTCAAAATATTGAGGATTCAATAAATCAGGAACTGAATGGCAGAATTTGTTCATATTTTGTATTAATGTTTAAAAAAAGAGAGGAAGGAATTCATGGGAAAAAAATTTGTAAAATGTCTGCCATATTCAAAATGGCCGCCAAAATACGTCAAAATTTCAACATTGTCTTATTTCAACGAAAATTGATATCTAGGTACATTTTGACACTACAAACAACATGGAAATATCGACATGGACGTCTGGGGCGACATCAGCTATTGCTTGTAATTGCAAATCTAGTATTGTTATTGCCTTTCTCTTTTATTTTCTTCCAATAAATTTTGTCCGGCTTCGTTCTCAAAGATGCCTGGACAGAGTTCATTCATACTTGGCACAAAATTGAACCACCATGAGAAGATGTGCAAGCACTAACAAAAAATTTCAAAATGGCTGCCATTTTCAAGATGGCCACCATTTTACCTCAAAATATTGAGGATTCAATAAACCAGAAACTGAATGGAATATTTTCTTCATATTCTATATTAATGTTTAAAAAGATGAAACGAAGGAATTCATGCGAAAAAAATTTGCAAAATGTCTGCCATATTCAAGATGGCCGCCTGAATACGTCAAAATTTCAACATTGTCGGATTTCAATGTAAATTGATATCTAGGTATATTTTGACACTACAAACAAGATGGAATCATCGACTTGGACGTCTGGGGCGACCGCGGCTATTGCTTGCAATTGCAAATCTAGTATTGTTATTGCTTTTCTCTTTTATTTTCTTCAAATGATTTTCGTCCGGCTATTTTCTCAAAGATGCCTGGACAGAATTCATTCATACTTGGCCAAAGTTGAACCACCATGAGAAGATGTGTATGCACTAACAAAAATTTTCAAAATGGCTGCCATTTTCAAGATGGCCACCATTTTACGTCAAAATATTTAGGATTAAATAAATCAGGAACTGAATTGCAGAATTTATTCATATTTTGTATTAATGTTTAATAAGATGAGAGGAAGGAATTCATGCAAAAAAATTTTGCAAAATGGCCGCCAAAATACGTCAAAATTTCAACGAAAATTGATATCTAGGTAGGTTTGACGCTGCGAAGAAGATTGAATCATCGACTTGGGCGTCAGGGGCGACATGGGCTATTGCTTGCAATTGCAAATCTAGTATTATGTCGCCACTGACGTAGTCCGTTTCTTTGTTGTTATTAAGTCTCCCAAACGAAGTTTGGGGAGATTTATTGTTTCTACTCAATTCTTATTATTCTTGTTCTTTTTCTCTTACCGCCTCAAATTTGTCCGACCGTTTTCTCGGAAACCAATTGTCGGATCTTGACCAAACTTGACATGAAGATGGGTCCTTATCCCGAAAGATGCAAACAGTCTTGGAACTTCCAAAACGGCACCGGTTCCCATGAAAATGGCAAAAAGGCGGGAAAATCAAAGTGCTCAGAATTGGATGAAACTTTACAGGAAGGTTGCTTAGGACATGGGAAATTGGTTTCTGGTCTCTAAGACTTCAGATTGGCACCCGTTGCCATGGAAATGGCAAAAAAGGCGGGAAAATGAAAGTGCTCAGAATTGGATGAAACTTTACAGAAAGGTTACCTTTTGTGTGGGAAATTGGTTTTTGGTGTCAAAGACTTCAAACTGACTTCCGTTGCCATGGGAATAGAACAAAGAAGTGGGGAAATCCAAAGTGCTCATTATTGAAAAAAAAACTCAATAGACAGGTTGCGTAGGTTGTGTGGAAGTGATTTGTAGCCCTGATGTCTGATTTGGGAGTTCGTTTGGGAGACTTGTGTATTAGCATCCTGATACAATTATAAATTATTATTTTTATTATTATTACGCTTTCTTTCTTCCACCTCTTTTTGTCCGGCTTATATCTCAATGATGCCTGGATAGGAATAATTCATATTTGGCACAAAGTTGGAACACTATCTGGAGGGGTGCATGCAATTTTTTTTTTTCAAAGTGGCGGCCATTTCCAAGATTGGGACCGAAATACGAAAAATTCGAAAGTCGTCCAATTTCAATGGAAATTGAAATTTTCTCAATCATGTTTCAATGGAATTTATTCATAATTGGTACAAAGTTGGATCACTATCTAGAGGAGGGTATACAAGGAAAATTGTTTTCATCATGGCCGCCTTTTCCAAGATGGCCGCCGAAATACATAAAAATTTCAACTTTGTCTGATTTCAACGAAATTTTATTTCTAGGTAGGTTTTGATGCTGCGAACAAGCTGGAATCATCGAATTGGCTGTCAGGGGCGTCATCAGCTATTGCTTGCAATTGCAAATCTAGTTATTATTACGATTTCTTATTATCATTTTACTTCCAATAATTTTGTCCAGGCGAGTTCTCAGAGATGCCTGAACAGAATCACTTGATACTTGGCACACAGTTGTAGCATCATGTGAAGTTATGCATGACTGTAGAAAAAAATTTCAAAATGGCCGTCATTTCCAAGATGGCCGCCATTTTACGCTAAAAAATTGAGAATTCAATATCTAATGAACTGCTTTGCAGAATTTCTTCATATTTTGCATAAATGTTCAGTAAGATGAGACGAAGAAATTAACAAGAAGAAATTTTTCAAAATGGCCGCCATTTCCAAGATGGCCGCCAATTTACGTGAAAATTTCAACGTTGTCTGAATTCAACGAAAATTAATTTGTAGGTAGAATTTGACGATGCGAACAGGATGGAAGCATCGAATTGGCTGCCAGGGCCGACATCAGCTATTGCTTGCAATTGCAAATCTAGTTATTTTTCTTGCTCTTCTTGTCTTTCCGCCAAATATTTTGTCCACGCGTTTTCTCATAGACTAGTGGTCCAATCTTAACCCAACTTCATAGCAAGATGGTTCCTTATCTGAAGTGGTGCAAGAATGTCTTTAAATTTTCAAAATGGCATCGGTTGCCATGGAAATGGCCAAAAAGGCGGGACAATAAAAGTGCTCGGAATTTGATGAAACTTGACAGGAAGGTTGCTTGGGATATGGGCCATTTGTTTCTGGTCTCCAAGACTTCAAAGTGGCACCGGTTGCCATGGAAATGGCAAAACGGCGGGAAAATGAAAGTTCTCGGAATTTAATGAAACTTTATAGAAAGGTTGCTTAGAAAATGGAGAATATAGTTCCGGTCTCCAAAACTTCAAAATGTTACCAGTTGCCATGGAAACGGCAAAAAGGCGGGAAAATGAAAGTTCTCATAATTGGCTGAAACTTTACAGGAAGGTTGTTTAAGACATGAGTAATTGGTTTCTGGTCTCCAAGACTTCAGGATGGCATCCGTTGCCATGGAAACAGAAAAAAGGCGGGAAAATTGAAAGTGCTCAGATTTGAATGAAACTCAACAGACAGGTTGCCTACAATGTGTGGAAGTGATTTTTGGCCCGAATTTCTGATTTGGGATTTCATTTGAGTGACTTTTGTATCAATATCCTAATACAGTTATATTTTTTTTTTCTTGTTTTTTTTTTCAACTTAGTCATGGAATGAATTTACAAGAAAATAGCTTAACAAAACATATTGTACCGATAAAATGTTATACTATGACTTGGTATAAAAGATATACCAATGTCATATAACAAAGATTATTTGGACATTTGGACATGGGCTGAAATCAATTTCCATGCCCCAGCACTTCCAATCTAGAACGATTTTTTTAGTCCTCATACGTCCCCGTTTCAAAATGAATATGTTAACATGAACATAACCTTCACGCAAAGAGTGAATTTGGCCACTTTTATAGTACACCTCTGACGATTCTGATATACAATATATATTGTTTTCACTTCAGTTTCAACGTTTAATTTCCTAAATTTTCTATGCTTTGATGAATTATTCAAAACTTTGGTGTCAAATTAAAGCTGAATTTATCATCTTTACAATGAGTACAAATTCGGGCATTTCACGCCTTATTTTTATTTATTATGTCAAAACTTTTGAAAAATGGGAATTTTCGGGATTTCCAATATTTTTTCAATGTTTGGATCACAAAAATCTGAATACATTTCTTTTAATTACCTTTGTATTCATGTTTTATGATGTTTTCGCACATTGGGTCCAAAATATTTTTTAAGTCTTTCGTTAGGTTTTCAAATGTCGAAATATGCACTGCTTTCCAATACATGTTAAGGAAAAATTCTTGAAAAAGCATACTATAAATGCTGATGTATAATGTGTTCGTTGATCTGAGTTTACTTCTCTCTATATCTGACATAGAAGAGATGTGTTTAGTAGAATTTATCTGTTTTTGGAAGCTATATTTTGTGTCGCTTCAGAATTACAGAATTGTGATTAATTTCAAGTAGGACTTTTGACCATTAATCACACACAGATTCCTACATATGTGCAAAACATCGTGAACAAATAAAGGGATGTGGAGTAATGTACATGGGACAAAATCCCTATAAAACATCGTAGGATTAAGCAAATGGAACTATGTTTAAATTATTGTACATCATCTTGAAGTCACCACGAGGCCTTCAAGAAAGAGCAAACAATCTTACCTCATAGTAAGTTCAAGACAGGGTGACATTAGGTCATATCAGCAATTTTTGATACAAAAAGTGGCAAAATGGAAATTTTTGAATTTTCAGTTTTTTTTTTTTTTTTTAGATTTTTATTAGTTTAAATGAAAACAAATTTATGTCTCAGATTAGATAAAATAGTGTTTATTTAGACTCTTTGAGAATATACTGTCATTTACTTTGGGATATTCGCGAAATAGTATTTGATATTAAAGAAATAACCCCTGAATTATTCCAAAAAATACAAAAAAATTTCAATTAAAAAAATCTCTACATAATGTAAAAAGTAAGCTTGCAATAGAACAATTTTTAGTTCAAAAATGCTTAAAAAACTAACTTTGGACGTTGTTATGTACAATTTACAAAATAATTGCAATTAATCATTGAAAGTTAGTGGTTTTAAGTTGAAAGAAAAATGATACTGATTATGGTATCAATGAAAATTGAGAGTTTTGAGATTGTATATTTTGATAGATTTGTTTATATGACAGATGGGTCATTGCATCGCAGATATCGTCAAAAATGTTATGCTGAATCCATAAAGAATATAAATAAATATAATTATAATTATACAATTTTTGTAGAAAATAGCAGTATTTAATACAATTCCCGCGGGCAAAAATATATATGATATCCCTTAAATGTCTAAGAGATAGTTATTTACAGTATTTAGTTTATAGATACACATCGATATGCCACTTTTCATGATAATAGTGCTTTAATTCATCTTAATGTAATAAAATGTTTGGTAAAGTCTGAAGAAGACATCACACATATTTTTTCAAGACTATAACATGTTAAAGAACAATTTAGCAATGGTTTTGGCGGCGTGTTAAGTATTTCCTATATATGTTTCGTGAAAGAAATTCCTAGATAATTAGCATTCCAACAATGTCAATATTCAAGAAAAAAAAACATGTCGAGACTTCAAAAATTCCTTGAAAATAGTGATGCAAAGGCTAGTTTTACAATAACTTAAAATGTCATCTGTAAATAAATATAAGAAAACGTTTTCCTTGACGTAAAGTGCAGTGGAAAGTGATATAACATCGCTTAAGTGTTCTTAAAACCCTCTCTGGGATTACAACAAAAGAAGGAAGACAGCAGATTTTCACTGTCCCCTGTAAGGGCTTTCCGTTGGTCAATATATGAAACCAATAGATAATAAATGCCCATTTCATTCATAGTTTTACTTTTTTATATTGGTCTTTGCTACAAAGCAATGATCAATAAAATGAAAAAAACTGCAGTTGAGGTTGTAGGGTCATTTCTAGTTAAACACAGCTTAATATAAAATTCATAGACAATCAGTTTACTTTTCAAAGACCTTAGGATGAAGGTTTAGAATTTTCATTAAATATTAGAACACGAGGAAGTAACACATGGAAGATAGAAAATCTTTAAATACGGAAATAACCATTTTGTATTTACCTTTTGATTGATAAAAATCTAAAGTAACGTAAATACTTTCTGGTATGTAAAACACAAAGACAGATACAATGAATATATATTATTTTTCTGAAATTATCAAGAGGTGGGTTTAAAAATGTTTTTGCATCGCATTGAACACTTCTGGTACATTAATATAGTGCTTAATGATAGCCAATGTATAGCTGAGACCAAGGTTATCGCAATCTGACGGTAAACGCATCATACTTGACAAAGGACAAGGTGTGATAAGTGGTTGATTTGGCCCAAGATTCCAGTGAATTTCAAAGTTGCACCTCAAGATTTTATTTAATGTTCGTTTAAAAGTTGAGGTCCCATTAACAGAAAAAATACAAAAGTTAGAACCAATGACGTCACAATAGGTAAAGTTCTGACGTCGTGAAAAGGCTACTTTTGAGAATTTTCATAGAAATATACAGAATTTGGCAGATTTTCGTACAGTTTTCCTCACCGGAAACATCGAGCACATTCAAGAACCAATTAGATAATTTAACAACTTATAGTTACGAATGAATTGAACCTCTCATATAAATATTTTTGTGGTTCTTGCATGTGCTCTATATTTCCTATACAGAAAAAGTAGTCAAATTGGTCAAAATTGTCATTTTTCGGCAAAATCTTCAATTTGTCCCTTCTTCTAGGATCAAAAACTCAGTAATCATACATCAATATTTGAGAACTGTTACTGTTTACTGAAAAGCCATACCCTTAGAATATTTCATTGAGAAAATTCTGTGAATTCAACCAGATTTATTTTTCAGGCCAAATAAGGCCCTTATCGCCCCTACTCATTTGATAATTTACCATTGAATATAGTAAAAGTTTGAAATGCTGGAAATCCCATTTTCACAGATCGTGGACCAAAAGTAAATTTTACCCATATTTTGGTGTTATAATCGAAAATTACGATATATCTAATGTATCATGAGGGAAAAAAATCAAAACAAGCAAAACATTAATATGTTTTGTTGATATATATATCATGTATGTGTAAAGACAGTCAAAGTTTGGGGATTTAAGGCAAAATTTTGATGGGGTGTTGGTAAAATTTTCGGGATTTAGAGTCTTTTTAACAGTCTTTGATTTTCTAAACAGTGCCCTAACATAACTTAAGTATTGCTTAGAACAAATAATTGACATAAATTGTGACATATTTTCTAGATTTGACATAAATACTGATTTAATGATGAATTTGGGCAAATTTCAAATGCTGAAAATTCCCGATTTTCATTAATTTCGGGCAAAATATTAGTTTAAGAGGACAAATGGGTGTTAAAATACCGATTCATGATATAATTCATGCAATATCTATATATTCAACTCGCATTTTGTGTGTACTGGTTAGTTTTATGCGAACAGATTGAAAAAAATTGTTCAGTGGAAATTTAATGGGTTAGGGTTAGTGCAGATCAGATCAAAACATTTGGAAATCCATGAATTGAAATATGTGTAAAAGCTGATAGAGCACAAATTACCAAAGAATCAGAAAAGGAAAGCTAAAATTAGCTAAGGACAGAGCTATGCAAGAGGGAGATACTCCTTAGGTTTTAACCCATTTTTTTTTTAATTTAGATATTGCAAATTTTCAAATAAAATCGTTTTTCGTGCCAGCCCGAAGTACTGGCTACAGGGTTGGTGAATACCCTCGGTGACTAACAGTCCACCAGCAGTGGCATCGGCCCAGTGGTAACAAATAACAAAATACCGAGGTTACTGTGAATTTTGTTTCTGCATATGCGCATTTCGACAACTCATCAATGCAGATCAAATCAAAACATTTGGAATTAAGAGAATAACAAAACTGATTTGAAAACAAAATTTCGAATGATCTGCTTCATTATGATATTTGAAAGTAATAGTATGGTCATTTTAGTCATGTTGACATCATGTTAACATGTTTAATATTCAGGAAAGAACATCGAAAGACCTACAACAATTGTCAGAATATTAAAATCAAATTAACCAACGAGTTCTATAGACCATTTTACTTGAACAATGTCCACAAAAATCTTTAATTTTAGTTAAGATTTTATAGGGGGTAGGGGTAAGATTTATCGAGTTTTATAATATGTCTCATATGAGAATTATTTGTTAAAGCATTTACCACATAGGTTATCGTTTAATGCCAATTTATTATAAATGAGAAATACCAGTCAACATTTTGAAGCAATTTAAAGAAATACTTTGCAAACAACGAAATTTCTTAAAATTTCGTCGTGTTAGTCAAATATGAGAGCCTGTTCACGTATTGCGTGAAGGTAATGCTAGTGTTAATATGTTTTATTTTGAAGAGGGATTGTATGCGAATTTAAAAAAAGGGTTGTGTTGGGAAGTGGGGATGTACGGGGGTTTATTTCAGCTTAAGGACGATAAATAATCTAAAATTAAAACGATATGTAAATATTATCATGTATTTGGGAAATGTGAATGAAAAACAAAACAGCCAAATAATTGAAAAAAAAAACAAGAGCAAAACTGGTTGTTTTTTTTCTAATTTAAGTGAGATGGTCACCAAGTCTACATCAGAAGAAAATTACGTCTGGAGGTAAGAATAGTTTTCCTTTTAGTTATCTTAATATAATATATTTTACTGTTATCATATTGGACCGTATATATTTAAAGAAAGTCAATTGTATATAGCGTAAATACAAATGCGATCTCAAGACATATATTTCGCTGGACGCTGTACATATATGGATGTGATACTACAATATCTGAAACACATTTAATCGAAAAGAGAATAGTATTAAGAGATAATATTTGACTTTTTTCATAAAAATTCTAATCTCTTAAAATACAAAGGCCCCATTCCGTGTATGGCCTTCAGTGGATGTCCTTGGTACTGAATTTGGCCTCCTATTTTTATATTTTTTGTAATTAGTACTTTTTTATGACGACTTTTTGACTATCGCTATTCAAATTGAATGATTTTAATGCGGCTGATGAGAGGTTACTCTTGAAACACATATACAGAATAAGGCAATTTACAGTTTTTCTATGCAACTTTTCTATTTCTTAGATTTTATGACTAGCAATTCAGCATATGAGAAGATTTAACGTTCAGTATACGTCTGTGTAGCAACCGTTAATGATACAACGCCACCTAATGATATCAATATCATTAATGATCTCCCATATCGCCTGCTAATGATACAAAACCGCTAATGATATAATTAATTGCTTTTAACTTCGACACATCGTCGCTAAATGATACAACCAAAATCTTATGAAAAAGCGGTAAAAAGAGCTACCGCAACCGCTAATGATATTAATTTTTTGTATCAATAACAGTTACTTATAAAATTAAGCATAAAATCATGTGCATTTAAATACAGATGCATTTTTTTTCGAAATGGGCCCTTTGCCACTAGAAACGGAAAAGGGGAGGGAAAATCCAAAAAGCTTAGAATCGGATTAAATTTTACAGGACGGTAGGGTTGCAAGCGTGAAACTCATTTGTGTTCTTTTAATACTGAAAATGGCTATTGCTGCCATAGATACGGAAGGGGTGTTCAAAGTGCTCAGAGTTTGGATATGAAAAAGAAAGGAAATGGGGTAAATGTCAAGGAGACAACATCCCATATCCAGGTTAAAACTGAACTCATTTAAATGAACTCATTTCTGTTATTGAAATGCTTAAAAGAAAAAGGAACAAGAAACAGAAAATGGGCGGAGAATGAAAAAGCTTACAATCGGATGACATTTTACAGGAAAGGTTATGTAGGAAGTGTTAAACTCATTTGAGCGCTTTGAATTTTCAAAATGGAGATTGTTGCTATAGATAAAGAAAAAGGCAGGACATATAATGTTCTTAGAATTGGTTGACAATAAACTGCGGGTTGTCATGTAAAAATGGAAAACGGGAAACACATACAATGGCTGAAAATTATAATTACATGCCACAATCTGCTATGGAACTACACATGAAGAACACGAATAAGACAAAAGACAAACGCGGACAACGATAGGAACTCGGGACAGTCGGACTTGGTACTGGCACTAGCAAAAGCCAGTGGTAGGGTTAAACCGGATTATGGGTACCCAAACCTCCCCTTTATCTTTCCCGTTTCCCTATAGTATTATATAGGATAAAACCCAATACAGGTAGATTACTAACTCCATGACCATAATCTCGTAAGGAAAGATAAAAAGAAAATACGTAATTTTGAAATATGGGTTTGGGGTGCTCGCCGTTAAAATGCCGGCTAGCTCAAGAGGCCAAGTTTGCTGGTAGAACACTGTCGCACTACGGAAGAAAAATCAAACTCAAATCTTCCCGAAGAGCTTGGTCAAGAATCATCATAAATTTCAGTAGACATCGGCAGTATCAGTGAGAGGCCAGTGTGTGTGCAAAATTTTCAGGTCATTAGGTCTCAAAGCCAATTTAACGGATGCAACCATAATATCTTTTCGAAATCTCCTATTATGTAAAGCGTGTAAGTTACGTCCCAGCTTTTATGGACTTTTAATCAATTTCTGGCATTTTTTTACAACATTTTCGTAAAAACGAGGATTAGAAATGCCCTAAGTAATAAGCTGTTTACGAGTAACGCCATATTTAGACATTTTCATATCTATTATAAAACTTCCTTAATATATTTATATCTTTTTTTCGAAATTTTAAAAAGTAAAATGAACGAAGATCTCGGAAACTGATGAACTAAAAGTGCTCTAAATTGGACAAAATTTTGAATACAATTTGTAAAGAAAATGTAGAACTTATAGGGGGTATCAATTTTTTTAAAAAAAGGCTGGCGTTGGCATGATGGGAATAGAAACAAATGGGAATTTTCTAAACTCGAAAATATGTGTAATTTTGCAATTTATATTGTGTGACATGTGAAAAATGACCCAAATGTAAATTTTCCCAAAGTGGCCATTATCCCATGGAAATTCCAAAAAGGTAAATAAATAAATAAATAAATAGAAAGATAAATATCTTTATAAGAAGAGAGTGACCTATTTGGATTGCACAATTAATTAATTAAAAGAAAAATATCAGAAATTCAGCAATTGGTAATTATTTTGAATTCAAAAACAGTTTTCGAGTTTTTAATTGAATAAGTTGTGAGTTCCACAATTCAGGTCCGCCAAAACAGAAACTCGCTTTGCATAGTTGTTTTTGTTTTTGGGACCATGAAATTGTCTGGAAATAAAAATCTTGTATCGTATGATTCATTGTCCTTTGAAAAAAACGAGTAGATCTGATGAGTATTTTGGAGCTAATTTATGTTTTTGATTTATGCACCAATAATACAGGAAAAGTGAGAGGTAAAGTATTCTTTTTCGTTATTAATTTCGTTTATAGTTTTACATTCCTTTAATAATTTGCAAGACGGTGTTGTAAAATAGTGTTCATCTAGAAATATTCTTGCAGCCCTTTTTTAGCTCACCTAGCCTGAAATGCCATCAATTTGCATCTGTCGTCCGTATGTCCGTCAACAATTTGAACAATCTTCTTCTCTGAAAGTTCTTGGCCAATGATAACAAAACTAGGCCCGATTATAACCAGAGTATGCAGTTTTAAAGTTGTGTTCGATTAGTCCAAAGATCAAACAACATGGATGCTGTTATTAAAAATACAAAATAAGGGTAAATTGCTGTTTTTGTTAATAAATCGAAAACCTTTACCAATATAAAAAAACAGGCACAAGTAAAAATGATCAGCATGGCAAGAGCTACACACCTTGCAATACTGATGAAAATTGGATAATCTGTCTTTGAGTTATTGCTCTTTTTCCTTAAAATTTTCAAAATTTTATGATATTTTATTTTATAGGAAAAACTATAAGAGATAGAAATCAAATTTTTGTTGCAAAAATGTTTAGCATACCTAGCTCAACCCACCTAGAAATTTTGAAAAAAATCTTAATACCCATGTAGGAGTTATTGCCCTTTATTTGTCATTTTTTTCACTATTTTATACATTTTGTCACATATTTTCAAAAACGATTTGAGAGGAGAATAAGTGTGATCAGTTCAAGTGCTTAGAAATCATCAAATTAAGACGATAATGGTTTTGATGCATGTGAACAGCTGGGATCGATTGCCGTCGCTTGAAGTGCTTAGAAATCGGCAAGAGGTCGGTTCTAATGAGAACCTTCATTGAGAACGCTTGTAATCGTTTAAGATGTTTTAAATATGAGCATAAACGGGTTTTTTAAGAATCAATCTTAATTTGATTCGATTGAATCTAGTTTAAATGTGAACATGATCTTAGTTTCAATTGAAATTCATGGAGTTTTAATGCAATGTTTCACAATAAAAACGAGATCGATTTTAGTATTGCGGTCTCACCAGTTGTTTTAAAAGGGACATTTTTTTATTTTTACAAATTTCGCTGTTAAATATGTTTTACATTTCGACGAGGTTTCATTCATTTGGCTTCTTAGAAAATTCTCAATATGCAGTACGTCAATTAACCTAGAAGTTTCAAGAAAATATTTTTTTTAATTCCGAATCTGGAAAAATTATAATGAAAATCTCGATTGCCGTTAAATAAAAAATCTATCCTTTCAAGTCGTTAATAATCATAGTTCTACTGTCGAAAGGGTTAAACTTTAAAAGTTCGAGCTTTAGCCCTTGAGACAGTAGAACTATTATAATCAACGACTTCCAAATGATAGATTTTATTTCTCTGATTCTAAAATTAATGACATTTCATGTGTTTTAGTTTCTACCCCGTCTTGGGTCTCTACAATAAATATGGCGACGTCACTGGATATGAAATTTACATTGCATGGAAATCAACAAAAGCAAATCGATCGTATATGATTCGAGATAAATAAACAATGTATGCTTTGAGTAAATACATTTTACATTGATTTATACTCGGAATAAATTTATTTAAGGTATATTTTGCTATTTGAAGAAAAGTTCGTGACCCTTTCAATATCCAATGAAATCGCGAGATCAATTAACCCACACATTAGAGAAAACTTTGATCTCCTATGCTTTGAAATTGACGAGAACAGCATAAGAATTAGAGAAAGGTGTATCCCATATCGCCCTGAATAAAGTGTCCGATCCAAGCGTACCGAGAAAGGTTCCTCCGCCTCTCTTCAGATATGCAAAAGGCACCAATTGCTTAAAGGATAAACAATACAAAGATAAGAATCGAATAACTTTATTTAAAAATTAATATGTCGCTCAAATGGGTAAAAAAAACGAAATAAAGCCCAATAAAATCTTTTTTTTTTATTTTTACAAAGGCAATCTATGTTTACATGTAAAGTACAAAACGCAAAAATACAGCATAAAAAGTCAGGGAAAAGGAGTCAAATCTCGACATTTGATTTGATATTAGAATATGAATTTTTTTATTTTATATCTACCGAAAAGGCAATTAAAAGTCATAAAATATGTTAAAACAAGTACAAACATACATGTCTTATTTTAATACTTCGAGAGGGTGAAAAAAAAACAACGACGCAACGATTTTCTGGATTATACACGAACCTCACAGTAATATCAGGACAAGTAGACCAATCGAGACGGCAGAACATTATAAGGGAATTGTTATCCTGATTTCGTTTCCCTTCAGCAGAAAGACACACCACATGACAGACGACGAGTTAGTAAGTTGTATTAGCGCTTAATTTTTAAGTATATACTTCGCATACCAAACCAAAGCCAAACCTATGATTGCAGCAGACAAATCATGTTTATATTCACTTCATGTATATTGTACTTATATGCCCCTGAAGGATTTACGCGTTTCAGTTTCAATGTGAATTTCCTTGAAACATTCTACATTTTTTTATATTCATCTTTACGAAATGATTATTTAAGCCTAGTAAAACGTGTATGCGTGTTGGGGAGGGATGGTTTATAATCTCGGAGCAAAAATAAGTTTCTCCCAATTTGCTCCGAACGAAAATTTGGATGGTGCAAAGTACACGGCCTACCCTTTATCACGAAGACATATACTGACAGAGTCGCCAAAATATATTATTAATTTAATTTAATGAATAGAGATTTGAGGATTTTCATAGTTTTTAATATATCCATAAAAATTGAAGTTAGATGTGTACAGGCGGGGTCGTGGTCACCAAAGCGAGTAAATAATCCGTGCAATATCGTCAATGCATGTAGTAAAATAAGATATATCCATTGAATAACTTGTAGTCGGATATTTTCTAATGTTCTTTGGATTGCTTTTAAAGTGGAGTACTAGTATACCACAAGTATCAAATCACCTAATAAAATAATGAGCACTAGAAACAGCGCGTGTCATTGTTGTTTCTTATTCGTATTTGTTTTTGTTACTGCAGCAAATGACAATGAAGTACAGTATATGCATGTAAGGCTTACTTCAATACATGCTTGTTTTACTACAGTACATATAGGTGTCACTAAAGTACATGTGTGTACAACAGTTCTTATCAGTGTAACTAAATACATGTCAGTTCACTACAGTAGATGTCAGTGTTACTACAGCACATTTCAGTGTTACTAAAGTACATGCCAGTTTACTGCAGTACATGTCAGTGTAACTGCAGTACATATCTGTGTAACTGCAGTAAATGTCAGTGTTACTACAACACATACTAGTTTACTACAGTATATGTCAGTGTTTACTACAGTATATGTCAGTGATGAAAGATTACATGTCAGTGTGACTTAAGTACATGTCAGTTGACTACAGTATGTGGCAGTGTTACTAAAGTACATGTCATTTTATTACAGAACATGTCAATGTTATTACAATGCATGTCAATATTACTACATTACATGTCAATGTTACTACAGTACATGTCAGTGTTACTACAGTACATATCAGTGTTACTACAGTACATGTTAGTGTTACTACAGTAATTGTAAGGGTTACTACAGTACATGTCATTTTTACTTATGTACATATCAGTTTAATATAGAACATGTAAGTGTTGCTACGGTACAAAACTGGGTTACTACAGAACATGACAGTGTCACTTCAGTACGAAACTGGGTTACTACAGTATATGTCAGTTTGCTGCAGTAAATGCAAGTGTTCCTATAGTATATGTCAGTGTTTCTACAGTACATGTCAGTGTTACTACAAAGCATAACTGGGTTACTGCAGTACATGTGATTTTACCATTGTACATGTCAGATTACTACAGTACATGTCAGTGTTATAAGAGTATATTTAAGTTTTACTACAGTACATTTCAGTGTTACTAAGTACATTTCAGTGTAACTACGGCACATTTCAGTGTTAATACTGTACTATAGTACATTTACATAGTTACATTGCAGTAACACTGATATGTACTGTAGTAAATGTGATATATACTGTAGTAACACTGACATGTACTGTAGTCAACTGACATGTACTGTAGTCAACTAAAATGTACTTTTGTCACACTGACATGTAATGTACCAAAACTGACATGTACTTAAGTTACACTGATATGTAATGTACCAACACTGACATGTAATGTAGTAACACTGACATATACTGTAGTAACATTGACATGTACTTTAGTAACACTGATATGTACTGTAGTAACACTTATATTCACTGTAATAACACTGAAATATACTCTTATAACACTGACCTGTAATGTAGTCAACTGACATGTAATGTACCAACACTGACATGTACTGTAGTAACACTGATATGTAGTTTTAAACCTGACTTATACTGTTGTAAACTGTTATATATTGTAAGAACACTGACATATACTGTAGTAAGGGGTATAGAGATAATAGTGTTGCATACAGCTCTATATAAAATGAATGATAACTGTGCTGGTAAGGTGAGCTGCAAAGGTAGAATATATGATCCCGAATGCCAACAGTGATGAAAATCATCTTTTTAAACATGTTAACATCGGAAAATCCAGCAAGGTCTTCGGCTGGATTCGAACTCCTGCTTGTTGTCATCTATGGCAACACCGCCTGCACTATACTGTAGTAACACTGACATGTACTTTAGTAACACTGATATGTATTGTAGTAACACTTATATTCACTGTAATAACACTGAAATATACTCTTATAACACTGACCTGAAATGTAGTCAACTGACATGTACTTAATGACTAAATACCGAAGTTACTGTGAATTTAAATTCTGCATATGCGCATTTCAACAACTTATGTCTCTTCAGTGCACATAAAATCTAAACGTTTGGAAGACTATAAAATCAAAGATGTTTAAAAACTGATAAAGAACAAATAATTAATATGATCTAAATGCAAAGCCAAAATCAGCTAAGGACAGAGCTTTGCATGAGGGAGATACCCCTTAGTTTTCAACAAGTTCACAAAAAATTAGATATTGTGAGGTTCCAAATAGAATCGGCTTTCGGGTCAGCACCGAAGCACTGACTACTGGGCTGGTGAAAACCTTCGAGGACTAAAAGTCCACCAGCAGTGGCATCGACCCAGTTGTAACAAATGACTAAATACCGAAGTTACTGTGAATTTAAATTCTGCATATGAGTATTTCGACAACTTATGTCTTTTCGGTGCAGATAAAATATAAACGTTTGGAAGACTATAAATCAAAGATGATAAAAACTGATAGAGAACAAATGACCAATATGATATAAATGTAAAGCCAAAATCAGCTAAGGACAGAGCTTTGCATGAGGGAGATATCCTTTAGTTTTCAACAAGTTCACAAAAATTTAGATATCGTGAGGTTCCAAATAGAATCGGCTTTCGGGTCAGCACCGAAGCACTGACTACTGGGCTGGTGAAAACCTTCGAGGACTACCAGCAGTGGCATCGACCCAGTTGTAACAAATGACTGAATACCGAAGTTACTGTGGATTTAAATTCTGCATATGCGCATTTCGACAACTTATGTCTCTTGAGTCACACTGACATGTAATGTACCAACACTGACATGTACTGTAGTAACACTGATATGTACTTCATTAAACCTGAATTATACTGTTGTAAATTGTTATGTATTGTAAGAACACTGACATGTACTGTAGTAACACTGATATGTACTGTAGTAACACTGATATGTACTGTTGTAAAATGACATGTACTTAAGTCACACTGATATGTACTGTAGTAATATTGACATAAAAGATAGTAACATTGACATGTAACGTTTAACATTGACATGTTCTGTTAAAAAGTGACATCTATTTTAGAAACACTGACTTGTACTTAAGTAACACTGACATGTACTGTAGTAGCAATAACATATACTGTAGTAACACTGATATGTACTCTAGTACACTGACATATATTTAGTGACACTGATATGTACTGTAGTAACATTGACATGAACAGTAGTAAACTGACATGTACTAGATTAACACTGCCATATACTGTAGTCAACTGACATATTTTTTGGTACTTAAGTCACACTGACATTTAATGTACCAACACTGACATGTACTGTAGCAACACTGACGTGTACTGTAGTAGCACTGATATGTACTGATGTAAACCTGACATATACTGTAGTAACAGTGACATGTACTATAGTACACACACATGTACCTTAGTTACACTGATATGCACTGTAGTAACACAGGCATGTACTGAAGTAATCCTTACATGCATATACTGTACTTCATTGCCATGTGCTGCAGTAACAAAAACAACTACGAATAAGATACAACAATGACACGCGCTGTTTCTAGTGCTCATTATTTTATTAGGTGATTTGATACTTGTGGTATACTCCACTTTAAAAGCAATCCAAAGAACATAAGAAATATCCGACTACAGTTTTATTCAATGGATATATCTTATTTTACTACATGCATTGACGATATTGCACGGATTTTTTACTCGCTTTGGTTGCCCCGACCCCGCCTGTACATATCTAATTTCAATTTTCATGGATATATTAAAAACTATGAAAATCCTCAAGTCTCTATTCATTAAATTAAATTAACAATGTATTTGGGGCGACTCTGTCAGTATATGTCTTCGTGATAAAGGGAAGGCCGTGTACTTGGCACCATCCAAATTCTCGCTAGGAGCAAAATGGGAGAAACTTACGTTTGCTCCGAGATTATAAACCATCCCTCCCCAACACGCATACACGTTTTACTGGGCTTAAATAATAATTTCGTAAAGATGAATATAAAAAATATAGAATGTTTAAAGGGAATTCACATTAACTGAAACGCGTAAATTCTTCAGGGGCATATATGTACAATATACATAAAATGAAATTAAACATGATTTGTCTGCTGCAATAATTGGTTTGGCTTTGGTTTGATATGCGAAGTATATATTTAAAAATTAAGCGCTAATACAACTTACTAACTCGTCGTCTGTCACGTGGTGTGTCTTTCTGCTGAAGGGAAACGAAATCAGGATAACAATACCCTCATAATGTTCTGCCGCCTCGATTGGTCTACTTGTCCTGATTGGACTTTGAGGTTGGCGTCGTTGTTTTTTTTTTTCACCCTCTCGAAGTATTAAAATAAGACATGTATGTTTGTACTTGTTTTAACATATTTTATAACTTTTAATTGCCTTTTCGGTAGATATGATATGGAAAAATTCATATTCTAATATTAAATCAAATGTCGAGATTTGACTCCTTTTCCCTGACTTTTTAATGCTATATTTTTGCGTTTTGTACTTTACACATGTAAAAGTAAAATAAAGGCCTGCGCCGAGCGCAGCATGATACGACCGCAGCAAGTCGTCCACTGAAATTTGAAAAAGTGTAATTTAAAGTGAGTATGGACATACGAAAGAGCTTGACACAATAATTAGATGGCCGCAATATGGATATGGACCCAGTAGCTGGACACAAACTAGGGAAAATAAAACTTAGCCCTTATGACTCCTTTTGATTCCTCTTTGGCCCTTTATAGCTCGGAAACGGTAACAGCTATGCCCAATCCATTGACATACTGCTGAAAGCTTATATCAAGAGGAATCCAAAGAAAAAAAATCCCATCAAAATGCGATGAAAAATAAAAATTTTAGGTAATCTGCAAATTTGCAGTTTTGGCCCCTGTGAACCCTTTTAGCATGGAAACGGTAAGAGCTACGAAAAATCCGTTGACACACTACTGAAAGCTTGTATCAAGAGGAATCCACAGTTTTGGCCCCTGTGAACCCTTTCAGCATGGAAACGATAAGAGCTACGACAAATCCGTTGACTTACTACTGAAAGCTTGTATCAAGAGGAATCCAAAGAAAAAAATCCCATCGAAATCCGATGAAAAATAAAAATTTCAGGCAATCTGCAAATTTGCAGTTGTGGCCCCTTTGAACCCTTATAGCTCGAAAACGGTAGGAGCTATGCCAAAGCCGTTGCATACTACTGATAGTTACATCAAGAGGAATCCAAAGAAAAAAATCCCATCGAAATCCGATGAAAAATAAAAATTTTAGGTTATCTGTAAATTTATGATTTTGGCCCCCTTCGGCCCCTCATAACTGGGTAAGGAAACAAGTTACCAAAAATCTAATAGTAGAGAGCTATAATAATTTTTCATAAGGAATCCTTTGGAAAAAATTGCATCAAAATCGGACCTAAAATTAAAAAAAATGAAATTTTTGAAATTCGCCCCATCTGGGCCCAATTTATCTCGTGAACGGTACATGCCACGTGAAATCCGTTGGCATACTCCAGATTTGAAATTTTCTTAGGAGTTTACTGAAAGAAACCCCATAAAAATCCCATAAATAATAAAGATGTGTGAAAACAACCAAAGCCGCGAACATAAAATTATAGCCAGGGCTAAAGCATGTGCCAAGAAACATCATACTAAATTTTGAAAATGATCCGTTCAATGGAACCAAAATTATGCTGTCCACAGACACAAAAATATCCAATTTTACCCCTTTTTGGCCCCTTTTTCTGAAACGGGTGGGGCCACAAACCGAAATTGAAACCCGGGATTGCCCTTATGCCAAGAAACCACATACTGAAATTTGTAGATGATCCGTCCACTAGAAACAAAGTTATGCTGGCCACAGACGACGACGCCGACGCAGACGCAGACGCCAACGACTGCATCATACCATAATACGACCGCAAAATGTTTGCGGTCTTATGAAAACAGATTTTATTGGGCTTTATTTCGTTTTTTTACCCATTTGAGCGACATATTAATTTTTAAATAAAGTAATGTGATTCTTATCTTTGTATTATTTATCCTTTAAGCAATTGGTGTCTTTTGCATATCTGAAGAGAGGCGGAGGAATCTTTTTCGGTAAGCTTGGATCGGCCACTTTATTCAGGGCGATATGGGATACACTTTTCTCTAATTTTTTTGCTGTTCTCGTCAATTTCAAAGCATGGGAGATCAAAGTGTTCTCCAACGTGTGGGTTGATTGATCTCACGATTTCATTGGATATTGAAAAGGTCATGAACTTTTCTTCAAATAGCTAAATATACCTTAAATAAATTTATTTCGAGTATAAATCAATGTAAAAGTATTTACTCAAAGCATAAATTGTTTATTAACCTCGAATCACATATGATGGATTTGCTTTAGTTGATTTCCATGAATGTAAACTTCATATCCAGTGATGTCGCAATATCTATTGTAGAAGCCCAAGACGGGGTAAAAAATAAAACACATGAAAATGTGATTAATTTTAGAATTAGAGAAATAAAATCTATCATTTAAAAGTCGTTGATTATCATAGTTCTACTGCCTCAAGGGTTGAACATAAAAGTTCTCGCTAAAGCTCGAACTTTTAAAGTTTAACCTTTTCGACAGTAGAACTATGATTATCAACGACTTGAAAGGATATATTCGTTATTTAACGGCAATCGAGATTTGCATTACAATTTTTCTAGATTCGGAATTAGAAAATTTTTTTCTTGAAACTTAAAGGTAAATTGACGTACTACAGATTGGGAATTTTTTAAGAGGAAAAAGGAATGAAACCTCGTCGAAATGTAAAACATATTCAATTTCGACAAATAAAAAATTGTCCCTGTTAAAACAACTGGTGGGACCACAATACTAAAATCGATCTCGTTTTTATTGTGAAACATTGCATTAAAACGCCATGAATTTCAATTGAAACTAAGATCATGTTCACATTTAAACTAGATTCAATCGATTCAAATTAAGATTGATTCTTTTAAAACCCGTTTATGCTCACATTTAAAACTTCTGAAACGATTACAAGCGATCTAAACCGATCAAACCAAATCGTTCCTTTTTATGTTTTTGAAACCACCTCTTTCTATAAGATTGCAATTAATTTTTATATAGAAAGAACAGCAAAAACGATTAAAATTGATGGCAACCGATTAAAATATTTTAAATGTTAACGTCCTGTTTTGAGTTTTTTTTTATTATCGTGACAATCCCAATTGTTAAAAACTTTAATTCCTATCATCCAATTTTGGCATGTTATGTACAGATACATTAGGTTCCATACAATATCAAAACACTGAATTTTCAAGCCGTTCAAGATGCCGTATTGATGGCAAGTCACAGTGACTAATCTCAGTTATATGACGAGGAGGAAAAAACATGAATACTCATTATAAGTGATGATTGTGCTTCGCTGAAAATATATACAGAAAACGCAGAAATATGGTGGCCAGATGCGGCCCTTTCGCGTTTTCGCCTTTTCTCCTTTTACGTTTTTGACAGAGATTAAGGACGATGTAACTAAGATCTGCAGTGGTGGTCATCTTGGAGTTTGATTGATACTAAAATTCTGCATTTGTTTAACAACCATCATGCTACCATGCCTACTTTGTATCGACTTGATGTATGAAACGGCTTTCAAGCAGTAACAATTAACAATCTTATCTACAGTCCTTTGTTAAAACTATGTTCCCCAGTGGAGATGGGAACATCTTAAGATATGTAGAAATTGCAGTTCTTGATAAGCTGGACACTTTTGCTATGTAACCTTAACCACCTCTCAAATCATTTTTGAAAATATGTGACAAAATGTATAAAATTATGAAAAATTTAACAAATAAAGTGCATTAACTTCCACATGGGTATTAAGATTTTTTTCCCAAATTTCTAGATGGGTTGAGCTAGGTATGCTAAACATTTTTGCAACTAAAATTTGATTTCAATCTCTTATAGTTTTTCCAATAAGATAAAATATCTTAAACTTTTGAAAATTTTAAGGAAAAGGACAATTACTCAATGACATATTTTCGAATTTTCATCAATATTGAAAGGTGTGTAGTTCTTGGCATGCTGATCATTTTTACTTGTGCCCGATTTTTTTTATACATGCATTTGTAAAGGTTTTCGATTTATTAACAAAAACAGCAATTTACCCCTATCTTGTTTTTTAAGTAACAGCAGCCATGTTGTTTGATCTTTGGACTAATCGAACACAACTTTAAAACTGCATACCCTGGTTATGATCGGGCCTAGTTTTCTTACCAATGGCCTAGCACTATCAGAGAAGAAGATTTTTGACGAACATACGGACGACAGATGCAAAGTGATGGCATTTCAGTCTAGGTGAGCTAAAAAAGTGCTGCAAGAATATTTCTAGATGAACACTATTTTGCAACACCGTCTTGCAAACTATTAAAGGAATGTAGAATTATAAACGAAATTAATAACGAAAAAGAATACTTTACCACCCATTTTCCTTGTATTATTGGTGCAAAAACCAAAAACATTAATTAGCTCCAGAATACTCATCAGATCTACTCGTTTTTTGCAAAGGACAATGAATCATACGATACAAGATTTTTATTTCCAGACAATTTCATGGTCCCAAAAACAAAAACAACTATGCAAAGCGACTCTCTGTTTTGGCGGACCTGAAGTGCGGAACTCTAAACCTAATTCAATTAAAAACTCGAAAACTGTTTTTGAATTCAAAATAATTACCAATTGCTGAATTTCTTTTCTTTTAATTAATTAATTGTTCAATCCAAATAAGTCACTCTCTCCTAATAAACATCTATTTATTTATTTATTAATTTACCTTTTTGGAATTTCCATGGGATAAGGGCCATTTTTGGATAATTTACATTTGGGTCATTTTTCACATGTCACACAATATAAATTGCAAAGTTACACATAGTTTCGAGGTTTTAAAATTTCCCATTTGTTTTGTATTCCCATTATGCCAACGCCAGCCATATTTTTTTTAATTTGATACCCCCTATAAGTTCTATACTTTCCGAGATATTCGTTCATTTTACTTTTTAAAATTTCAAAAATAGATGTAAATATATTAAATAAGTTTTATAATAGATATGAAAAAGTGATGTCTAAAAATGGCGTTACTCGTAAACAGCTTATTACTTAGGGCATTTCTAATCCTCGGTTTTACGGAAATGTTGTCAAAAATGCCAGAAATTGATTAAAAGTCCAGAAAAGCTGGGACGTAACTTACACGCTTTACATAATAGTGGAAATCGAAACAGCGGCAGTAGAATACCGAAGGAACAAAGCACAAGATTACACAAATCAAAGTCCAGAGACAAGGCAAAAGCAAGAACACCAAAAGACGGAAGACCAAAGACACCACATGACCACAAAACACACGAACATCACATATACAACACAAAAAACTAAAGCACTAACAGTGTGAACTCTCAAAAAACAAGAGTGACATCAGGTGCTCCGGAAGGGTAAGCATGTCCTGCTCTGTGCACAGCACCCGTCACACTGTCAATGGGTCAATCCAGGGTAAAGTCAAAACCGGTAATGTCAAATCCGGGAAGACGCCAATCTAGCTGAAAATGTCAGTTTTTATTTGTGACACTGACATTTCATATCTATCTATGATGTCGTGGTGACGGCCATAGAATTTCTGAAGAGACGAAAGTAACAAAGGCTGAACATATCCCTGACTCAGCAGTTTTTGTGACAGTGCTTTTGCTCTTACCACAAAGTCACTGTATGTACTGCACGCTCTACAGTAACGAATTAATTGTGAAATATATACTCCATATACTGGGGATGCAGGTATATTGCTGCAGAGAAAAGATATTCTGCTTGCATCCGTTAAATTGGCTTTGAAACCTGAACATTTTGCAAACACACTGGCCTCTCACTGATACTGCCGATGTCTACTGAAATTTATAATGATTCTCGACCAAACTCTTCGGGGAGTTTTGCGTTTGATTTTTCTCCGTAGTGCGACAGTGTTCTACCAGTAAACTTGTCTCCTTGAGCTAGCCGGTATTTTTAGCGGCGAGAACCCTTGACCCATCTTTCAAAATTAAGTATTGTTTTTTTTTTCTTTCATTTCGAGATTGTGGTCATGAAGTTAGTAATCTACCTATATTGGGTTTAATTCGTATGTTTATTATACTATAGGGAAACGGGAAAGGTAAAGTGAAGGTTTGGGTACCCATACACCGGCTTAACCCTACCGCTGGCTTTTGCTATTGCCGGCACCAAGTCCGACTGTCCCGAGTTCCTATCGTTGTCCACGTTTGTCTTTTGTCTTATTCGGTGTAGTTCCAGAGCAGATTGTGGCATGTAATTATAATTTTCAGCTATTGTAGGTGTTTCCTGTTTTCCATTTTTACATGAGTTCTTTACTAGCTAGACAACCAGTAGTAAATTGTCATCCAACTCTGAGAACTTTGTATTTCCTGCATTTTTCTTTATCTGTAGCAACAATCTCCATTTTAAAAATTCAAAGAGCTCAAATGAGTTTCACACTTGCTACATAACCTTTCCTGTAAAATGTCATCCGATTCTAAGCTTTTTGATTTTCCGCCCATTTTCCGTTTCTTATTCCTTTTTCTTTTAAACATTTCAATAACAGAAATGAGTTCATATAACTCTGAGTACTTTGAACACCCCCTTCCGTATCTATGGCAGCAATAGCCATTTTCAGTATTAAAAGAACACAAATGAGTTTCACGCTTGCAACCTTACCGTCCTGTAAAATTTAATCCGATTCTAAGCTTTCTGGATTTTCCCGCCCTTTTTCCGTTTCTAGTGGCAAAGGGCCCATTTCGAATAAAAAGGCATCTGTATTTAAATGCTCTTCTGAGCACATGATTTTATACTTAACTTTATAAGTAACTGTTATTGATGCACAAAATTTATATCATTAGCGGCTGCGGTAGCTCTTTTTTCCGCTTTTTCATAAGATTTTGGTTGTATCATTTAGCGACGATGTGTCGACGTTAAATGCAATTAATTGTATCATTAGCGGTTTTGTATCATTAGCAGGCGATATGGGAGATCATTAATGATATAAATTATATCATTTAGCGTTGCGCCTGCAACGCTTAATGATATTGATATCATTAGGTGGCGTTGTATCATTAACGGTTGCTACACGTCTATCAGATTTATCAACCATGGAAACACTAAGTTATTTTATGATAAATTGAAATTATCTTTTTAAATTACCCTCTAATATTATTATCTATAATGCTCTTAAACATATATCAGCCTCCAAAAAAAAAATGAAGGGTCGGTTCGAACTGTTTTTAGAATTCAGTTTTTACTAAGAACTCGGATGAACATATCTTTTCACTGTCGACGACCTTTCAATTACACATGCTGTTGAGTCGCTACCGGACGGTACCGCTAAATAAAAATGAAAGGGGAATTCAGCACGCAATAGAACCAGTTTGTCTCATCATTTCATTCAAAATACCTGTTCCAAGTCATATACATTGCGGTTCAGAAATTTTCTGATGGTTTTGCACCAATTTTATCAAATTGCTATTGGGATTTCAGTTTTTGACTATTAAGATCGGTTTTTCGTTACCACTATTGATTAAGCATAGCGTACTTTGTTTGTTTGCATTCAATTTTTGAACATATTATTTATTGTAATTTCTGATGTCGACTCTTTACGATTATTTTTTACTGGTTCGCAATTTAATAATTTCTGAAAAGGAAATATGCTGTTGATACATCATTCTAAAATCAATGTAAATTCTACTTTGTATTACATAGAGATCGACCACGCAATAATAACGCTGAAAAATAAATATTGACGAAAAAATTTTAGAGCTTCTTTATACTTCTTCTGTGTACCATACCACAAACACCATAGATTGAAGTATATCATTTTCTCATTTGCTCCTTGAAAGCAGGACCTTTTTACCAATTTTACCTCCATGCTCCTTGAAAGCAAGAAATTTTCACCAATTACCTCTAGTTGTATTATACTCTTATTATTTTATTGAAATTAGTTATTTCAAACAGGTATTTCACATTTATGTTAGTGATAAACTTTTTTGAAAAAGTAAGCTAAAAGATGTGTTTCGACGTGTTTTATTTCACTAAACAATTCCAGTCAGAGGTATTCGTTACAAGTTTGAGGTATGGTGTTGTCGTCGTCCTTCTTTTTATCGTCGGCAGCATCGTCTCTAGACATCTCTGTATTTGTTCAATAACTTCAATTCCATTTGATCAATCCTTATGAAATGTAAATACAATTACCTTAAACACAACGTGAAGGCTGGGAATAGTTTTCATTATTCTTGTCCCAATCGTTTTGAAAAAAGGGTTCAAAGGGTCAAATTTGGAGATTTCGTATATTCGGCTGTAGAATATTAATTGTGTATCGGATTTTGACAGGGTTTATTTCAAAGCTGACTATCAAATATGTTTTTATCTTGTTTTGCCATTTTGATTACAGTGATTTTGACAGCCTAAACACAATTTTGTTAAGACAGTGTAAGATTTTAAGAGGGTTTTCAAAATAAATGATTTCAAGGACGAGAAAGACGTGTTAAGATAGTTTCAGGTCAAGTAAGATCCACTTGCTAATTAAGTTCAGGAGCGATCAAGACGAGTTAAGTTTGATTAGATCAAAGAAGATTTCGATTTGATGTCTTTTGGTCTGGACAAACTTAAATAAGGTAAGTGAGAACCGAACCGTCAATCCAAAAGCGAACAATCCAAGAACAATGGCAACACCCGAAACAAAAAAGGGGGGACAGAGACACAACATGGGTACGGCACAGAAAAGAAAAATGAAGACACACACACACACACAAAGATGAACAACACGGACCTTTGAACGCAGTTCTCTTGTTTGATCTTGATAAACGGAACCGGTCTTGATCGTCTTCGATTGCAATTTTCTTGAAATATGACAGAAAAGCTTACATATTTTTCACAAATTGCGTCAAGCATGTCACAATTGTAATAAGATATTGATCAGAACATATCTGCTTGTGTTTGTTCCATAGAAAATTTCCGATTTAAAGTGTATAAATACATCGGAAAACAAATACCGAAGCAAAAATGGGGAAAGGGCGAATTCTAAAATCATTAATCCAAAATCATGGCAATTCATATCTAACAAGAATGACAAAGACAAAACAAACAAACTAAAATAAACAAGAACGCCACATAACTAAAGCAGTAGGCAGTGTGAACCCTACAAAAACGTAGGTATCATCAGGTGCTCCAAAAGGGTAAGCGTGATCTGCTCCACGCATGGCACCCGTCACACTGTCGGTTTAGATATGAAATTGAAACGGATTTTACGATGCATGTATCGTTAATGAGATAAGTGGGATCATAAAAAGGTTCCTCACCTCACCATTTTATAATGCCAGGTTTTCTTACAGTGGACTTGTTGAGTGCCCTGTGTTTGTCTATATGTTGTAATCGTCCACTAGCTTAAGACACTAGTGCTTTTCTCGGGCAACGGATGACAGTGATTGTAAGAGCGCTTTGCCAGTTTTATTTATGTTTGTTGACAATCCTACATGCATGACCAGAAATGACATAGATATAACGTTGTTCGACAGTTAGCAAAGAATTCCGCTCAAGCCGGTGCTTGTGGCCGTCTTAAACTTACTATGCGGTATGAACAAAGCTCATTGTTAAAACCTCATGGTGATTTAAAGATGAAGAACAACAATAAAAGCTTTGTCCTTTCGCTTGTTTTTACCATGTATTTGTAGAGAATATCCTTTGATTCACCATTTCTAATATATATATATATTAGGCCCTGCATTAGCGTAAATATTCGCAAATCCGGGGAGATGAACAAGTTTCCACGTTGACTGAATTTATAGACATTTTATTTATTCATTTAACTAACAGTCTGCATTCCCTTTAACTTTGTCTAAGAGAATCCATGGTACTTGTTTTGCTTTAAAATAAGAATTTGAGTGAGTACCGATGAAAACCCCAACATCTTATTTGTGCTTCGTTTTTATGGTATGTTATGGACCGATCTATGCTGAGCATCCCATCAAAATGGGGGATATTTCAATTTTTTGGAAAATGACACTCAGAAATTTTTCGTTTTTCGTTTTTATTCGGTTTTCCAATTGTTTTGATACTATCTGCACTGATGAGACTTGTTGTCGAAATGGCCATATGCAGAAGATAAATTAACTGCAATTTTGGGTACTTCTGTTTTAAAAAAAATGAAATTAATCATTTAAGCTTGAGTCATCTGCCTGTAAT